>JACXGJ010001537.1:0-52452 GCA_016801105.1 Esox niger | reverse complement strand
CAGGCTTGATTTCACGCGATTCGTTCCCCACTGACCTCCCTTATGACAACAGACATGCTGTTGACAGGTGCTACTAGGCAGCGGGTATGGAAAAAGGCCCACATTAGAAACCCACTGCTGTAATACAAGTGTTCACAGCCGAGCAGGGCTGCTTCCGCTACCACTGTGCCGTACGGAACGCAAAGCCAGGCTGGGAGAAGCCACATCGGACCGCGACCGCAGACACAGCCCCCTGCAGCCGTATCGTCTCCAGGACCTGACGGTCGGAGCGCTGCAGAGAACGGCTCAGAACCAAGGCAACACATTATTCAGCCCACAGTCAGCAGAAGGGGGAGGGGGAGAGAGAGAGATAGATAGGTGGTGAAAAGAAAGTGGATGGAAAAAAAGTGGATGGGGCAATGGAGTGAGAGAGACAGGGCAGACGGAGCATCTCAATATTGGCCCGGTGATTCACCATCTCAGAGGAATGGAGGGAGAACATGCCTAAACGGGTAACAACACACACCCTCAACACACTTCACCCACAGGCCGGAGACCGCTGTTCCTCAGTAAGTAATTCATGTCTACGGCGCTCCGAACAGGAGCGAAGAACGCCGGAGCGGAACATCCATTTTTAATCTGTAGAATGTAACACGGTCAGGGTGGACTGGTTGAACGTCGGGAACCCAGGGAAAACATGACTCAACCGAAAGAGCACTGACAAAGCAGGGAGACAGAGAGCTGAGAACACATTCAGACCTTTAGAGTACGAACCCCAGACCCCAGGAATCTTTCAGCGATGCTCCCGGCCTTAACCGACGCTGCAATCAGCAGAAGTAGATCGGGCCTCTATTTTGATTCTGAGTAGGAGGATGTATGTCGGCTGGGTCTGACGCTCACTGCAGCAGGCAGGCGTCAGACCCGGCTCCATGGCGCTCCTCTTTGTCCCCGCGTCGACTCACTCCCACTGCAAAACGGGGAGAAGCCGCATCGGTTGCCAGGCAACCAGCTGTGTCTGCCCGACTGGGGCCGAGCTGAGCGCGTGAGGAGGGGGGCGGTCTCCTTCAGCGGGAGGAGCCCTGCACCGTATCCGGCGCCGGCGACCTCATTCCGAATTCCCTTCCATGCGCTCACGCTTCCCTGCAAAAACACAGCGGGAATCTGAAAGATCTAAATGCGGGCGCAGCGACGCACAAGCGTTTTACGCCCGGCCGCGAATGAATCCCTCCTATCAGCGTCCCTCAGGGCCTGGAGAGCGGCCAAACAGCCGCCTGCATCCACCTCAGTGGGCTGACAGCAGCTGCTGGGGGGGGACATTACGGGCTCTCTGCCCGCCGCACATCACAGCCAGGCCGGCATGGAAACATTACTGGGGAAGCCAGCGGCGTCGTAAATCACGCAGAGAGGTGGGAGACTGGGAGCGTGTCCCAAATGCCCCCCAACTGCCCGCCCATTCACTACACAGTGCACTCATTTTGACCGGGGCCCACCGGGCGCTGTTTGGGACTCAGGGCTTGTGGGAACGGTAGCAGGGGAGTGGCCCTGGTTTCTCCGGGGCAGACATGATGACAGGCGCGGAGAACCCTGTACCCGTGCCCTCCCCTCGCTCCCCACACGGATACTACCACAATTCTCAGTCAATGTGCCTTTTGTAGCTCGGGTTTGCGGACTCAGCAAGAAGAGAGACCTGCTCTGGGAGGGGGGAGCGAGCGCGTGATGGGCTGGGTCAGAACACTAGCCACGCTACAAGCGCGCGGTTCACTGGACCGCACCAACAGCCGGTTGATGGATGTTCTGCAGCCGGGGCCCATTACTGTACAACGTTACATTATGGTACCGCATAACCGGGCCCTCACGTCGCTGGCTGGGGGCTGGGGCTGGCAGGGGTGAGTCATTTCTAGCTGCGCTGACATGTCACTGAGGTTTAATACCACAGCACTGTACCTGTGTGTCTGGAGGCGGGTCAGCAGGAGGAACAGGACTCAGGCTGGAGCTCGGTGCTGGTGGTTCAATGTTCACACTGGGCTGGACCTGGCGCGTTCAGGGAGACGTTTGTAGATGCATGATCAGCGTATAGAATACACAGCAGACACAACTGGCAGTGCCAAGCGACACCGGTCCCGTCGCCGCGCTGGTGCTGCTGATCTCATGATCCTTACTTGGATTTGGAGCCGCGGTCGTCTCCCCGTCCGGTCGGACCTCACCTCTGGGACGGCCGCGTCGGGTTCATGGGAGGCAGGGGCCGGTCTGGGTGGGTCGGAGGCGGTCACCACCACCGGCCGGTCACTGACGAAGACACAGGACGGCTGGGGGGCAAAACCATCCACTCTGGGCTGACCTGGGGGTGGGGGGGTACGTTTTAAACACTAGTGACTCATCAAGACAAACAAAATACACGATTCACTGGACTAACGAATAGCAGAATGATGAACAGGGACCAAAGCCAGATATTCACTGGTAGATTCACTGCAGGCATTCCTAACACACGCCGGTGGTGGGTTCGAACATGGCACTGACCATTAGTAGAAACGGGGGAATCGGAAGTCGTTTTATCTTTAAGGCACTAGCCCATGAAGATACATGTGAAGAGGCACTACAGCACAGCAGATAGATGCATGCGAGCAGAGAGGTGGGACGTCTTCAATTCCAACCTTCTCACGCACCCTCTCCCATATCTCACCTCCAGCTCTCACAGTTTCTCCCTTTGGTGCAGAGCAGATAATATCCCAGACCCATTTACACAACGGGTGGGGTGGGTGGGTGGGGGGTGGTACTGAACAGTGAACAGCGCTACGTGCTGGGCGTCCTAACAGGAGAGAGGGAGATAGCTGCTCTCCTCACACGGCTAGTTCCGTGGAAACACACCAAAGCACGTCTGACTCGCACTTCTCCGGAACAGCGCCGGGGTTTTTTAGGGAAGGAGGTCGCAAAGGATATCCTATCAAACGGCTCGCGATGGGTCGCCACTCCTTCGCCAACCCGGAACACCGCCCGCGAACACCGGATCCGTTTGGGGTGGCCGAGATCAGGGAAAACAGCTATTCAGGGAAAACAGCGAGTTTGGCATGAGTTACGTTGTGTGATTAGTGCTTGGACTGGTTGAAGGCTTCTCCTGAGGAGTTCCTACTCTTAACATACACTTGTGGCCACATAGCCCAGCCCAAGCCTTAATCACCACCACCCCGACCACAACACACAAGACCCCAACAGAAGCCTGCGGAAAACAGAGGGGACTAGAGTTAAAGCAGTGGTTCCAGACGTCAGTCTGGGGAAACATAAGCTTTCTGATTTCCAGAATAAAGCTAAAGGGCATCCAATGTTAACAGTGGCATCTTAAATGTATTTATTTGCAAGCACACAGATTCCAATCACACAGATTCCAATCACACAGATTCCAAGCACACAGATTCCAAGCACACAGATTCCAAGCACACAGATTCCAAGCACACAGATTCCAATGCATCCAAAGAACCGCTGCAAAAAAGATTTTTCTCTAGCATATCCACTGAAGCATGAGATGGGGCCACTTAATTTAAGCATTGACTGCAAAAAAAGAGACCGAAACGTCTTCCTGTACAACTTCCTAAAAGAGGTTTGCGGGAAGGGGCAAACTGCCCTGCAGTGTTGAAAGAAAGAGAGTCAGTCAGTGAGTGAGCTGAGCCACTGTGTGTCTGGGTCTCAGGGAATAGAAGCAAGTCGGAACATATACAGCAGATGAAAGGGTTGGCAGGCCCCTGGAGGACTTCTCCATTCCCAGCCTCCCTCCCTGGGGATTAACAGCCAGAGAAGAAGAATTAGGTCAGCTCTAATCTATACCCCCACATCGTGACACAATGTCTCTGACTGGTTAATTCACACACAGACTGACTGCTCTGTTCTTCACTGTCCAAGCCGCTTCCAGCTATACTAAGTTACCATCCTCATCAGATATTAATGGGAGAGACAGAAACTTTCAGCTGAGGCATAGTTATTTAGGAATGGAAGAATCAAGTATAGCAGCAGCACTGCCAACTCAGTACTACATCTCTATGCCCCTACTATCTGTATGCCTGAAACTCAAACTGAATTCTACCGCTGCTCTGTTGTGCACGTTACTGAATATGCCCCAAAAAATTTGAATAAGTTAACAGGGATGGAATTTTCTCTAACTAACAAAAACCATCAATAGCGCGTTTGTAGGAAACTGGATTAAAGCTAGATAGTGTAAGGTTATTAACTGTTTATTTTCATTTGGCTTGACAGGTTGGCGCTACACAGAATTAATCTGTGGGAAACTGAAACTAAAAAGCCTAAAATGTCCAGTGGAACAGTGGTAAACCTTCCGGGCAGAGGACTCAAGTGCATCTTGTGCCCACGCACAATGGTGGTTTAGGAGGCAAAGACGAATCCAAGCGCCACCGTTGGAGAACTTATTGGCATTGTGGAGAGGCGTCTGCAAACCTACAATTAGATCCCACCTCCGTGCCAAGAGCCTACTTGGAAGGGTTGCCAGAAGAAAGCCTTGGCTCAGAGCAACAAACAAAAGTGTTTGCTACACGACATGGGCCTTGACACAGAAATATATCTCTGGTCAAGCACACCAGCACTGCCACAAGGACAACTCATTATGACCCTTGTTAAGGTGATCAGGAACTCCCTCAACTACCAGGATATTTCATCCCAAAAATCAGGACGCCTCTAAAACTCAGCCAGTGAATTTAATAACTTGGCAGGTGAGTATTCCATCCATTTAAAACCTACTATTCAAATGGAAAGATAGTCCATCTCCTTGGCAGGGGAAACTCAAATCATAAAAAATACATTTACAAATGAAGATGTGTAATATTGGTTGATTCTCTTGAATATATTCCACATGATGGAAAGTTACAATATACCTCACTGCTTGTGTTAAATTAATACAAGCTTTTCTTCTACTCTATTTAGGGCGCCAATAATTTTGGAGGTAATTGTATTTCTCTCTAGGCTGGTTGTAACCATTTACCACCATTACCATCTTCTAAATTGTGACGGTATGTAATAATATAAAAAAGTGCGTTCTAACTCTACACGGGGTGGTTATGTTAAACACTACCTACCCATTAACCAGGGAGTGGAAAGCAGTGCACACATGAGAACACTGACTATGTGCTGCTATAAGAGGACCTTATTGTCCACTAGCAAGACACTTGCTGAAAACAAAGGAACCACTAAAGTGGTTATTTAATTGGCAGAAAGAAATCCCTTCTACTGGACAACCTCAGACAGCTTTATTGTTGAACAGCATTATAATACCGGGTGTGTTGAAATCAGGTGTGCCCCATGCAGACAGGCCTTTACTAAATAATTAACGAATCAGCCTTTATTGCTGTTGAAAGGGAATTATCAGGACGCTCCCCAATAAGTCTGCCACACTAAGTCTGTGTGTGTGTGTGCGTGCGTGCGTGCGTGCGCATACCACTAATGAATGTGTATGTCTATAATAGGGAGTACAGGAACTTAATCTCAATCTCCCCGACAAACTAATGAGAGAAAGACACTGCATTGCAGATGCTACCTGCCTTCTTTTGTTCTCTCAAGCTGAAAAAAACTCCCAACACAAGAGGTCAACAAAGCAGACAAGATGCAAATTGCCCCCTGCTGCTTGAATCAAAATATTTGATATTCCATTTCAGATAGAATGCATCATTAATTTAACTCTGCTGCTGGTACATTACCGACTAGCTCATATCAGAAATGCTCATTTCTTATTTTGCATTAGCAGGTGTAGATATTTCACACAGGATAATGTTCAGATCAAATAACATTTCTCTGAATAGTAACACATTTTATTTTTTTATGAAGTTAAGAAAAACTATCCAAGAAAACAAACTTATTATCCAAACCTAGATTCTAATTTAAAAAATGTCTCAAAGTTTTCCATAGTCCTAAACTAAATAACATTTGTAAACGTATATGAAATAAAATTAAGCCTGTGACAACATTTTCTATAGTTGCTAGAACTTAACAAGCAAAAACACTATTATTGGAGTAGGTAGTCTATCCGACCCAGCCATTAAAATAAAATGAGAGCCATAGAATGCATTCATTTCCAGGTTAGTCTTTTGTTTATAATGTGATTAAAATAGAATAGAGGCTTGGAATCAGACAGAAAGAGAGAAGCTATAATTAAGCTAATACTAATTATGTCCTTTAGTTTTCTTCTCTTCCCTCAGTATTATTTTCTGCCAGTGTACGTGTGTGGGTGAGAGAGTGTGCCATCATCCAATGAGGTTTGAGCTGAGCGAGGACAAGGGACTGAGATGAACAGAGTGGTCCACCAAGCAGGACATTCCAATAATACGTCCATTCGGTAGTCATGTCATTGTAATAAGGCGCTACATGCCTTATGAGACACAACTAACAGTAAAGAGTCGGTTATTAACTAAATCAAAGGTATTCAAGCAGTTTCCTCCCGTGACTGTTTGAACACGGCACACCTGATTTCATCAGTCGAAAGCACAAGAATTGGTGAACACAAATTGAATCTGGTGAAACAGTTTATGGTTATAACAAAGAACATGTTTGGAAAACCCCGAAGCAAAGGGATGCTTTATGTCAGGACAGTGGGGCACATTACCCCCATGTGTTGCCGTCTTACCCAGGGGGATGGCCATAGGGATGCTTTATGTCAGGACAGTGGGGCACATTACCCCCATGTGTTGCCGTCTTACCCAGGGGGATGGCCATAGGGATGCTTTATGTCAGGACAGTGGGGCACATTACCCCCATGTGTTGCCGTCTTACCCAGGGGGATGGCCATAGGGATGAGGTAGCCCTCCAGTGGGGTGTTGGGGTCGTCCGGGGCTCCTCCACGGGTCGGGCTGAAGATGTATTGAGGTTCAGCGGGCGCCGCGGTGCACAGCGGGGTTGAGACAGACCGTCCAGCGGGGAGAGAGGTCTGCGTCTTAGATGACTTCATTTTCACTCCTGGAGGTCGGGAGTGGGATGAGAGGGGCGTGGGCAGAGAGAGAGAGTGATAAGGTGTCGAAGAAAGGGATGCGGCCCTCATAGGAGCGCTGGCGCGAAAATGCTAGCCTGTCCCGAGTATCTGGTGGGTAACTCACCTCTCACACTCTCAACCACCCTCGGCCGCGGAGCTTTGGATTTTGGGGAGGGAGAGGTGTATCGAAGGTAGGGCCCTTTCTTTAGTGTCCTCCTATGGCCTTCATATAAAGCCTTGCCATAGAGAGTCACCAGGTACCTTTCAGCATCCTGTCCAGACTTTACTTCTCCACACCGACTCTGCAGTAAGAACAGATCATATCAAGCACAGCCGAGTGTGTCGGAACACTGAGCTCGATGGGTTACCGTTCTTGAATAATTGATGGACGCTTTTCTCAGACAAAAGCAGTTTTCAGTCGGACATCTTAAGTGCCGTCTGTGGCTTTGTCTTTCAGTGTCCTAGCAATGAAGGGAGATGCCAACTGGTTTGTACATAAAGCAACAGCCATCTAGACGACCAGGCCACAAGGTAAACTAAACACTACTGGTTGCTAGGTTCTGTATGTTGTTACTGGACTAATGGCAATGGGGGAGGCCATTAAGCAACACACAAAGACATGTGACGTGGAGATAAGCAGCCTTGTCCTCAGTCTGGTTTAGGTTTTATTCTTCTTATTTACAACTAATCAATGCGGGTGGAAACATATGGGCAGTTATAACAGCTCATTTGGTTAAATAGCCGTGGCGGACGCTCCAGAAACACCGTGTTCATATCCAGATGGGGAGATTAGCCAGACAGGCCCACAGACTGGTGTGACCACTTTGTTGTTCAGGCCCCATCGATGAGTCAGTCAACACTGAAAGGACAAATAAATTACAAAGGCAAATAGAGGGTTTTTGAAAGGAAATGGAAGACAGCAGGTACAAAAGATGTGTTCAGAAACAGACAGAGAGAGGCTCCGGGATACCAGGTCGTTTGCTAATTGTGACATGATGAGTGAAAGGGGAAGTTCAGTGCTGCCCGGCTTTCAGAACCACTGCCCAAAATGGCACACTAGTTTGAACCAGCGCCCTGGTCAATGGAAATCAGGCCGGGTTTCCTCAGCGCCTCAGCCGAGCAAAGGAAACAAATGCAATGTTATGAATGCCTGGCCGTGTGGTTCCTGTGGGAGCTCGCAGCTCTACTACACCGCTTTCACGTGTTTTTATGCTTCAACAGAAGCCGAGACAGCAGGGAAATGACATGGCCAAGCGTTTTTTCACCCGTGACTGTGGCAAAGCGTGTCCCGCTTATCGGGGGGCGGTGCCAACGCTGTGTTCAACGGTCATTGTTTTGGGGCAGAAGGGCGGGAAGTGCGGTTGGAGAGGAGTTTCGCTCCGTTTAGCTTGGAAAATGCTGCCCTCGTCGAGTTCCGCTTCATGGGCAAGGAGCACCAGCAGATAGTGCACCTAACAGGGAGCCAAGTGAACGCGATGGATGTGAATGTGTCGTGTCACTCACCGTCTGCTGTGATGGAGATGGTCTCCGGCTCACATTGTGATCCGCGATGTGCTCGTTGGTCAAGCCCTCGGCGTTCACCGTCTGTCCACTGGATGCTCTCGGACAGGGCTTGCTTCCCGTTGGAGGACCACCGGTCCGGATCCTGCACTTCACGCCTCTGAATCTGGAGGTGGCTGTGTCTTTCTTGGCCGCTCTGTCTTTGGCTAATGGTATGGCAGCAGCCGTAGACCCTTTGACTTTGTCTTTAGCTCTCGTCTGGGAAACATCTTCCATTGCAATATCGATCTGGTGATGACATACATAGTATCAACATACATGTGTATTGATATATAGCACACAGTATCGAAATATCGTATCGACTTACATACTGCTCTAGAAAAAATTAAGAGACCACTGCACCTTTTTTTTTCCTGTCCAAAAAAGTTGAAAAGTAATGTTCTGAGTGAGGAACCGAAGCGTTCCATTCGCCCTGGTCTCTAAATTCTAACCCTTCTGTTCCTCACTCAAAACCATCCTTTTCGATTTTTCGGAAAAGAAAGAAAAAGGTGCAGTGGTCTCTTTTTGTTTTCCTGGAGCTATAAATATCGACATATAGTACATAGCATGGACGTACATAGCATGGACGTACATAGCATGGACGTACATAGCATGGACGTACATAGCATGGACGTACATAGCATGGACGTACATAGCATGGACGTACATAGCATGGACGTACATAGCATGGACGTACATAGCATGGACGTACATAGCATCAACATACATATAGCTCTGGGAAAAATGAAGAGACAATGGCAAAATTATCAGTTTCTCAGGTTTTACTATTCATAGGCATGTGTTTGAGTAAAATAAAAATGTTGGTTTTATTCTAATAATTACTGACAACATTACTCCCAAATCCCAAATAAAAATACTGGAGTATGTATTTGTAGAAAACAACAACAGGTCAAAATAACCAAAAATTATGCATTGTTTTCAGAACTCACATAATGCAAAGAAAACTAATTCATATTCATTTTCAACAACAAAATACTATTGTTTTGCTAAAGAGTTCAGAAATCAGTTTTTGGTGGAACAAACCAGGTTTTTATCACAGCTTTCATGTGTCTTGGCATGCTCTCCACCAGTCTTTCACGTTGCTGTTTGGTGACATTATGCCACTACTTGCTAAAGAATTCAAGTAGCTTGAATTTTTTTGATGGCTTGTGACCATCCAGCTTCCTCTTGATCAAATTTCAGAGGTTTTCAATTGTCTGGAGTTTGGGCTGGCCATGACAGGGTCTTGATCTGGTGGTCCTCAATCCACACCTTGATTGACCTGGCTGTGTGGCATGGGGCATTGTCCTGCAGAAGGAAGCAGGTGTTTTTCCAGGATTACCCTGCACTTGGCTTGATTAATGTGTCCTTCACAAAGACAAATCTGCCAGATTCCAGCCTTGCTGAAGCATCCCCAGATCGTCACCAGATTTCACAGGGGGTGCAATACACTTTGGCTTGTAGGCCTCCATGTCTCCGTCTAACCATTCGACAACCAGGTGTTGGGAAAAGCTTAAAATTTGTCAGAGAAGATGACCTTACTCCATTCCTCTACGGTCCAATCCTTACGGTGTTTTCTAAACATCAGCCTGACTTTTCTTTGCTTCTCATTGAGGATTTATTTTCTAGTTTTGTATGACTTCAGCTCTGCCTCTAGCAGCCTGTTTCGAACGGTCCTTGCTGTGCGCTTCACCCCAGCTGCTGTTTGCCATTCTTTTTGTAGGTCACTTGATGTCATCCTATGGTTGTTGAGTGACATTTGAATTAGTTGATGGCCATCTCGGTCAGTGGAAAATCGTTTTCGACCTCTGCCAGTCTGTAGCTTTGTTGTCCACGATATCTGTTGGTAGACCTTGTTCTTATGAACCGCCATCTTTGAAATGTTCAGGATGGAAGCAACCTGACGCTCACTGTAGCCCTGAACGCCAGAATTGAACCCTTCTTTCCTCACTCAAAGCTTTTCTTTTCAACACTTCTGACATACTGAATACCTCATTTGAAGTACTACTTGCACTGTTTTTGCCATCAAGCTGGTCCTACTGCAAGTGTATAGTGATGACCACAGCAGTGGTTTTTAAACTTTTCCTTGTTAAATTAGATTTGGTTCAGGAAATCACCTAATTAGTACCCCATTTAGTAAAATGAGGTTTGACTGTGTAGGAATTTAACAGACACTGGAATGGAATGGCTGCCATACATGTAGAGATGCTTATTAATTTAGGAGTGGTCTCTTAATTTTTTTCCAGATCTGTATGAATTGACATAGTTTTCATTTAAATATAATCCCCTTTAGATGGATGGGATAAGTTACCATTTTTGCCTGGTTATTCACCCTCTGCATAGTCAAAGATTGAGACTTGTTCTCCAAAGCAAATCTTCCCAAGTTGTTAGCGCTTGGGAAGAGTGGTCACAAGGCTCATTCAAACAAGCAATACTCACCAACCTACGCACTTTGAGGAGAACGCATTCACCAGCCAACACCCACGGTTGAGCATGGAGGCACCAGACCTACTATAAGGAGTTGCTAGAGCATGACAAGGCAAGGAAATCGCTCCAGACGATGTCGAGCCAATGTGTACTGCTCCATGCAATGCCCTGTGGCATTTTAGGTATGACGCAAACAGGATTTGAACTCCTGGCTGCGATGACGCAGCTGAACTGCGAGGCACTGACTTTACTGCTGAGCCATTCAGGAGCATGAACATTATGACTTTAATTTAAACACATTTCTTCAGTTTCAGCAGATGAATTATATATATTTGGACTTGAGGACCTGAAAGCCTGGGGATATTCAATTGATCACTGTGCTGCAAAGTCTGGAAGTAAAATAAATAGCCTCTGTTGCTACTCAAACTCTCCGCTCTTTTTAGCGAGCATTACTCTTCTTCTACCACAGTAAAATTGTGAACCTACGATCGCCTCCAAGTTTGAGTCAATCCTCAGATGTGCCAGAATGCAATTTTGAAAATGAAAAAAAAGTTTGAATTCTCTGCTGCAAAGCCTATAAAAGAGGGCGTCTGAACTCAGTCCCTCCAGGCTATTGTGGCCGAGAGACTTCCTTTCAAACAGCACGTAGCATCCACACCAAATTGCATGGATTCCTTCGGTTTCTCTGAGGACTAAGGGTTGAAAATAAGTTGAAATACTTGCCTAGTTTCCAGATCACAATAAAACTCTGGCAAACTACTTACAGTGATATTCGTGAAATGTTACATTAAAGCCTGGTGTTAATACGACCATCCATTATGGAACCAACCAAATTAAACAATTCTTAATTATCTTGTGAATGGCTCACCTGGATATCTTCACTCAGGGCACTGATCCATGCATCCACGGTCTTCTTAATCCTGACCTCTTCTGTAGTGTCCCTGAAAAACACAGGAACACAGAGGCTTTAGCATACAGAGCAGCAGCCAATCTTCCTATTTTCCACACTACCCACCCCGTATCCCCACCGCGTAACATAAATCACCCACAAATGCTCTTTCTCAGGACACTAAATCATACCAACGTCAACCCATATAACAAAGTACCTAATTTCTTCCCGTAAGAGGAAACACTATGTGTCTTAATGACATGAGTGCGTGGGCCATTGTTCGCTCGACCTGTAATCCCATATCCAGTAGACAAGATCCTTAACTGTCTACCTCTTTGAACACACTGTTGGAACAAGCATTTAGGACAGTTCAACCCCATCCTATATCTTCACTGCACTACCTGGTAATCCTATATCGTCGTGCTTGATGAAAGTAGCACATCAATGTAATCAGAGGGCACGCCTCAAGGGCCACATACAGCAGCAGAATAGAAGCTAATGTGCTGTAAGTAAATTCTGCTAAATTCCTCAGATATATTTGCAAGTATTCAGAAGCTCTCTCCTGGCCTTTAGAATGATACAGCACCAGGCCAATAGCCTACCCAGTCAGCTATTCAGACAGAATAAGAGGCTATTGACAGATGCATCCCAGAATCAATGCAGCAGCTCACTGAGGAAAGCCCACCAGGGCTGCTGTGTGTGTGTGTGTGTGTGTGTGTGTGTGTGTGTGTGTGTGTGTGTGCAGATGAGTCTGTACACACACAGGTCCGTATATGCCAGCAAGCAAGGCACGGCGGAAGCTAGCTCTCTGCGGACGCTGAGAGGAGAGTCGCTGTCTCTGGGCAGACAAACAGTGTCTCCATTTCCCTCAGATCCTGAGGAGTGAAATGGAGAGGTCTGCCCTCTGCAGTGAAGTGAACAGCTGGCTGGAGCGGGAGGGCAGAGGAGGCTTGACGGGAGGAGAAGGTAGGGTTAATTTTACCTTTCATTTCAACCATTTAGTAGACTCCCTAATATGGAATAGCGATTTACAGGAGCGAGTGCATACATTTGTACATATTTCTCCTCGTCCCCCCGTGGGACTTGAACCTTCAACCCTGGGGTTGCAAGCACCACGCTCTACCCACTGAGCACTGCCGGTAGTGGAGAGTAAAGAAAACATGAGGGATGGCAAAGGAGAGCAGGGCCACACACACATAGAAGCAGACCTCATTAGCCCAACCCAGATGAAAGCAGTGTGCCCTGCTGAGTGCCTCTCTGATTGTGTGTGTGGTCTGGGATGGATCTACACACCCAATCAGGTGATGCCTGCAGACTCTCCAGTGGCATCAGGGAAACATGTGACCTTCAGTAAATCAGTGGCAGGGAAAACACACCTGCATTATATTACTGTAAAATGCCGAAAGCCTCCTGCCAACCTTTATTGTGATAGGCCGGTCCGCAAAGACTTATTTTGCACTTCTACTTCGGATACAATAGCTCTTTTTACAAGATGAAATGTAAAACAAATGGAAATCATAGCTGAAAGTGGAGGCCTGAGAATCATACGGCCAACATGCAATGACTCTTACAGATAGGAAGTTACAGAAGCTGGTGCTCATTATCTTCATGTCTGCAGGCATAACATGCTCATCAGAACAGCATCAGGAAATTCTCTGGAAAGATGAAAACTAGAAACAGTGTTTCATTGTCTACGAGCGGTAATGCAGAGAGCACAGACCATTCAACTGTTCTTTAACCCAACACACAAAAATCTACCCACAGACAAGGCTGCCCGAACCCCTAAAAATTCAAACATCCGTCTCTGCCAACTGCCAATGGTTGTGGATGACTGGGTGTCTGCTTCCAATTTCCAGACAAGGGAAATCAGGATTAAACTTTAGGCCAGAGACAACATGTGTCCAGCAGTAGAACACTATAGAAGCCAAACACAAGAAATTCAAGGAATGTAAGGGTAGGAATATAACAGAAGAGTTTGAAAAGAATGACAAGAGAAGCTCTGAAGTGGTGGAAATGAAGTGGTCCACTAACACGAGGAACACAGATACTGTTTGATTGACGGAGAGCAATGCGGACCGAAGACGCCTGTCCTGGCGTTCTCACTGAACCCAACTGGTGAGATAGAAAAGTACACTGAGCATAAACTGTCACGCTTGTCCCGGGGCATCAAGATGGAGGCACATTTTTGGTTTGCAAACGGCTTCATTAATATTTCGTGTGGAAATAGATGGCACTCATTAAGTCACAACCCGGCCTCGTTTTGCAATGTCATGCAACACAAATGACTGAATCCATCAAGCAACCATCCAAACCGCCGGTCACATTAGACGGTGATGTCAACGTCAAGCCATCTACTGCCATTCCCTTCCCCGAGCATCTGGTAGAGCTACTCAGTCCTGTGACCTTTCCAACGAAGGAAAGGATCAAAGCTATTATGATGGGGCTGGAGGGGGGGGGGGGGCTGGGGGGTTGTTCGGTGTGTTTGTGGTTTCATGCTCTGACATTAGCTCATGATTGCGAACGGCTGCCATTTTGTCAGCGATTAGCATACAAGCTGACATTTCAGCTCCTGTTTTTTGGGCTATTATAATGAGGCGTTGAGAGTGGCGTCCCCCTGGGCGGACGTTAAAACCTGCCAACATGGCGTTAGACGCGTGCCCTATGTGGTCGGCAGCAGCGTGTCGGGGCCGTGAAAATAACGTTTTCACTCTACGTTATTTCTCTGATTTGAGTCAACGTTGCATGACTCAATCAGGGAAACTGCGGCCGTCTCTGAGAGGCTAATCCAAAGCCAGTCTCAACACTGTGATATTGCTGACTGCTACCTCAGAAGCAGCTTGTTTGTGGACCCGAGGCAGGCCGGCCTTCTCCGTTTCATTTTTAAACCACCACTTCTGCACTCCGGAGAGCGAGAGAATAGCATGAAGGGAGAGAACAGAACGACAGAGAGAAAGTGCTCAGCCTTGGGTACTGCATCACGAGTCATTAGGCAATCTCACCCAGTCGGAACCCTCTTAATGTCACACTGAAACTCCAGGCAGGAAAATAAAACCCCTCCACTCCACCACCACTATATGGATCTTAGGAGGACGAGAACCTCTGGACCAAGCCTCAGGACTACCTGGCCTGATGACCCCCAACTGACCCAGTCCAAAGACCTCCTGGTTGTCGAGCAGATCTAGTTTCTGCCTAACAATTGTCACTGCCCATAGCCCACCTAGTCGTCCCTATCCTTGTCCAATTGGTTGTGCTGCTGATCTGGATTTTACCTAAACATTCAGGACGCAGCCCACCTGCACTGAGTGAACTGCTGGTCATCTGAAGATGACAGATATTGTTGGGGAGCAAAAAGTTAATGTACTCTTACAGACTTCACCCGACACAACCAGGAGAAGTTTGGCCACCTAGGTTTCTTTCTACTAGGGAGTTTTTCCCAGCGACTGAGCATCGCGTTGTTGTTGTTGCTGATGTTGTTGTTGCTCTTGGGGTTTTAGGCTGTGTATCTTTAAAAGCACAGTGACAATTGGTGATGGAAAATGGGCATTGCATTTATTTTTATTGATGTATGATTTGAACCGTTCTTTTAAGGGCAGTACATCAGCCTATGTACTGTCCAATTCGCTCTCCTTCGTGTTTGTTTGGTTTTTACTTGTCGTAAAGCGTCTCTGGGTGCGAGAAAATCTCAATGAATTATTATTATTATTAGTAGTAATCAAACAGACATCTTCTGAGTTCTAAATGAGATGATTAATCAACGGTCTCCAGATATTTTTACATAATCCCACCTGGGTCAATTCTCCAGTCAGAGACGATGTGTCAGATTGACCTACTGGTTATTAACATTAGGAAAAGAAGAAAAATCCATCAAGAACGAAAGGAATTACATTAATCTGAGTGCCGCTCCCTTCCCGTTAATGAGGTGCACCATTTCTCCGGAAAAAGCCCTCCAAGGCGTGAACAGTCTGTCTAGCAGGCACACTGAGGAGGTGAGAAGATGGCTGGATGTCTTGAGCTTTTCCCTGCAAGTCCTGCATCCGCTGCGGTGCTGAGGCTCGCTACTTACCACAACTGCATGTCGATTTATGCAAGGTGCCGTCGACCTCCAGAGGCTCAGCCACAGAGGAGCCCTCCGAGCTCCTGGCCACTTCAGAATATGCATATCACATTGAATTTATTGGGTTGAGCGGAGAGGCTGAGAGCTGGCAGGGCAGCAGTGATCACCAGCCCCAAATGGCGTCCTACTGCCTATGTAGTGTGCAGGTAGTGAAGACGGAGCGCAGTATTCAAGGGACAGAGTGTCACTTGGGATGCAGACGTCCTCTCCTCCCGACCGACAGCTGCCTGTCACTGTGATTGTTCTGTTTGGCTTAGCCCTATGCAGCCTCCAGTGTGCTCTGAGGCCAGCTGTCAATCAAACAGGAGATACGCAGCTCTCAGCTCGCTACAATGGAGCTCAGCACAGGCAGTCGGTGCCCTGAATTCTCCCAGTTTGCCCTCTGCACATTTCGACAACAACCCAAACTATTGTGAGGGTATATATTATATTCAGCAAGTCTCACCAGGAATAGATTTGCTGAAATGAACATGCTGTACTGCTGTGAGTCTTCTTGATCTTTAAAATTGCTATCTGCGTTTTGTGGGCGCTACAAACTCGTAGAGCAGAGATACTTCATGAAAATTGTTTAAGGAAAGTGCCAGTAAGGACATTTCTTTATCCCACAATTTCTTCCCACATTTCCATCATATTCAACTGTATCTACATCGATGTCTCATCACAACCTCTCACCCCGTCAGCACAAAGCCAGTATGCTATTTTTCCACACTTATCTTCTAACCAGGAGGCCCTTAGAGAGGAAATTATTATAAGCATAATCAATATCTGTTATCAACACATACAATGCCCTCCAGAATTATTGGCCCCTTCAGCAAAGGTAGGAAAATAGGCTATGAAAAGTCATTGATCTTTATCAACTTGATCTCACACTTAAAATGTGAGAAATGCAATCTTTGGTAAGGTAAAATTGTTCAAAGAAATCCTAAAAATACAATTGACACCACTGCATTTAGTAATTGAACACCCTCCCCTTGCCAAGGGCAGCCCATAGCCTTCATTTATATTTGACATGGTAGAACACACAACCATGTATTTGAGAAATAATTAAAATTGCCAACAACATTTTGTCTAATTTCATTTGTGTGTTCTTTGAGCATCCCATGTTGATAGATGAGTTTGACAAGTCCCCTGATATTTAAATCCTGGTAAAACATATGAATGTTTAAGGAGTCAGAGGTGAACTTCAGTATGTTTGCCAACCCTGAGTAGGTGGCAGGAACTGTTCCTCCAGGGCTCCCTGTTGTCGTTGGTTAAGATTACAGGAGTGAATGTACGGACATGTTACAGGTTGTCTCTGTTTTACCTGTTGCAGGCGAGAGCCTCTAACTGGGAGTGCAGAGTCTCTCCATCTTTGGCCCTCAGCACGGCTTGCAGATTTTCCTCCAGCGTCTTCTTGTGCAGTCGGACCTGCCGGAGGACCCTCTCAGCATCCTCAAACAGGGATGGGCTCGGCTTGCTCCTCTGCTGCCGGGGGAGGGAGTTCCAGGAAGGAGCAAGGCCGGGACGGAGGACCACATCTTCCTGAGACTGCTGGTTGGGAAAGATAAGCTTTTGACAACAAATACACAGGTCCGTACAGAGATAGCCAGTAGAGTACACTGCCACGGCAGACAAAATGGATGACTCCACATAAATTAGGCAGACAGACTTCAAGTTATTGTTCGATTTGTCATTAGAAGGGGCAAAATCTATTCCCATTGTGGTATGATTGTTAGTGCCAAGCACGCAGGTTCCAATGACTCAGAAACCACTTTCCTCCTGGGCTTTGAACGCACTGAAATGTCTTGGGTTTACAGAGAATAGTGCAACACACAAAAACATCTAATCAGCAGCCGTCCTGTGGGCAAAAACAACTTTCTGATAAGAGAGGTCAAAGAGAATCGCTTGTCAGTCAAGACTAGCCTCAAAACAGGAGCCCTAATAATAATTAGAAAGCAATCTAACGGCGTGCGCAGAAGCTCATCTTAGAATGGGTCAGGGTGCAGCAGACCACCACACTATCTGCTAAAGACAAGAAGAAACTACTCTAGTTGGTATTCAGTCAAAAAAGGTAACATTTGAGGAATGGAAAAACATTGCCCGTTTCTCTGAGCCTCACACTGTTGACAGAATCAGGATCAGGGTGAGTAGCATCAATCCGTGGACCCATCCCGCCTGGAGGGGTATTGGTTGGCTCTTAATCGCATGCTCCTCACCTCTCACCTTAAATCCCATTGAATAAGAAAGCCATGGGTCGCCACCCCACTGACATTCTCCTCCAACTAGTTTTGAGTAAGAGACGAGGAGGGAGAAAACAGGAGAAGGCCGTTGAGATCTTCCTTGTGTGTGTGTGTGTGTGTGTGTGTGTGTGTGTGTGTGTGTTCTTTCGCAAGTTAGTTTCAGCTGACTTGATTAGTAGAGTGCTGCTAGCTGAGGGCGTGGACATCATCTGTGACATACCACTTTATCCGTCACAGCTATTTTTCCTATCATCTCACAAACCTCAGTTTTGCACGAGACTGACTTTATACCTGAAATTATCCTATTTACACTGTCTATACTAATTTGACACTAGAATAAATGTTTCTGAATCATATCAACGCCAGATGCGCCATTTTAAAATACAGAATTCATCCCCCCCCCATATACGATATTTAAATAAATATTCCTGTGACCATTAAAATACACCAATATCTGAATATATTGCTCCGATTGGTTCCTCGCGTTTGTTGGCTGGGCTTTGTTTATGAAACCGTTACAAGCACAAACAGGTCAAAATGTCTGTCGGATAGAACCCATTCCACTCCCGTTGGATAATATAATACAGGAGCTACAATAATTGTCACCGTAAGACAGGCAACGGTGAGAGACAATGTAAGCCAGGCTATCTGTTGCATCAAGTCCCAATCGTCACTACAAATCCCTCATTCTGTGCTGATGTGAGAGAGACTGAGAAAGATAGGGACCTGGTTGGTTTAACGGTAATCTATCTCAATATTCCTCTCCGGATGCTGTTCCCTTCATCTCTCTCTCTCTCTCTCTCTCTCTCCACCTATCACCAAGCATTTCTTTCTTCCCCGGCCCAGGCAGGCAGATACAGCGAGGAGACCTTGGTAGTTTCTTTCATCTTCCCCTCAGTGCGTTCTCGTCTAGTATATAGATATATATATATATATATATATATATATATATATATATAGTATAAATGTATCAGTGTGCGGCTGCCCTGCCTGGCTGTGTGGGGGACGAACAGACGACTGCCTGCATGCCTGCCTGCCATCGTTACCCAACAGAGGCTTGTTTGTTGTCGCCCGTTGCTGTCAAAAATAATGCAATATAAAAACCATTTACACTGTTATCAGACACCAATAAACTCCTTTAGTGTGGGAGGTATTTGTCACATTATTTTCCGTGAGAATGGCATTTTCGCAGCAGCCGTGCGCTGCGGTGAAGGGATGACGTTCATTAATGCCTCCTCACATCTCCACTACTGACAGCAGTTCTGTCATTCCGTCTGAAAAGTATACGGCCAACTGAAATAGCCGGGCATGCTACAGTGCGGGCGTAGACATTTCCTACGCACCACGTACATCCCGGAACCTTTACAGGAGCGCATTGTGGCAACACCAGAACGGCCAAACCTCTCTTAATCAGAACGAGTGTTAACGAGACACATCCAGTAGAGTACCCATCGGTCGTACCATCGGCCCAACACAGGATGGTCAGCCCTCAACCAACCAGAGGACATCATTATGCTTTCCCACTACAGAAAACCCCAATAACAGGTAAAGAATAACAACCTAAAAATGGGCTTGGAAGAATCTCTTTGTGCTGTAGCTATAGTCTCTTCTCCATTTTCTCATCTGGTCCATGTGTACAACAGAGATAACAAGAGCACTCATTTATCAGTTTCAGTTCATAAAATGGTGCCACAGGTGAAATTGCTGGGATACAAGGGGTGGCATTGTGTCTGTCCGCTGTCGGCAGCAGCTCGCTCTGGATGGATGCGCAGCAGAGCGGTACAGCACAGAATGCAGGGGGGGGGGTGGGTCCTCCCTAACTCATGAAGCTAGCACTGCAGAGGCAGGCAGGAGGGGTTGCTATGGGAACCTACCATGGAGACGCAGGGAGGAGGCGGGTGTGCGGCGGGGGCCCGCTTGCTGTTGTGGATGCCTCCGTCGGCACCAGCGCTCGTGGCGTTGCTGGTCTGGGCTGATGCTGTCTCTCTGTACGTCTCTCTGCTGTCCACGGCAGCCTGGAGGAGAACCACGGAGGAGGAACAAGAGAAAGTCTGTCTGTCATATTAGAGGATCTGATCTGGCTGGAAGACATCAGATCGTCTGCGAGGTGTCGGCCATCAGGACCAAGACTTCACACACAAACATACACACACAGTGATAGAAAATAATGTGTCCGTCTGACCATGTTACAACCGTGAGCGACTACCAATGAATGATCATGTCTGCCATTAAACTCCACAAAAAGGGAGAGCAGACCCAAACGGCCCACAGCTGCTATCTTTTTGGCACTCGGTTTGATCCAGAGACAGGAGACCTGGATGGGACTGCGTCCTGAGAGCAGACAGACAGACAGTGAAGCAGCGGCAGGCCAGAGACCATTCACACCCTGCATCCTCAATCATATGCTAATGTGTCATTTGCCGTGTGCTACATTGTTCTAAGCTGATGGAATTTTTCAGCGCCGGCGGACGCGTGCTCGGAAACTCAATGCCTGGTTGCCGCGTCGACAGGGCTCAGAGTGTAATAGATGGGAACAGGCAGGCGCCGTGGCTACGCGTTCGTGGGCAAGGATGAAGAAGTGCTGTAATTTATTAAGGGGAGAGGTGGGGGGAGAGGAGAAGGGGTAGAAACAATTGGAAATTGCTGTCTTGATCATTGGAATACCAGACACACTCGTGTCTTGGCTTAATTTCATCAGTGGTAAAGGTCCCAATTAGATTAGCACATTCCCACAGATGAACATAGACGGGAGGATGACATTGGCCCATTTAGAGAAACAGGAAACATCCTCATCTAGGGTGTGCGTTTGTGTGTGTGTGTGCGTGTGCATGTGTGTGAATGTGTGTGTGTGTGTGTGTGTGTGTGTGTGTGTGTGTGTGTGTGTGTGTGTGTGTGTCGAGGCGCTTTCCGTCATTCTGAGCAATACGTGGGTAGAGGGATAATCTCCTTCTCCAGTCTGAATGTCTCCAATATGCCAATAATAGGTTTAGGGGGAACTGAGCAGCGCCAGCCGCTTATAGACTCTCTGCATTAAAATAAAAAAGAAACAAATTGGAAAAGGCCACACACAACTAGCGTAATGAAAAAATAATTGTAAGGCACCACGGCAGTGGACCAATTTTTCTCCTGACCTTGATTATCTTCTAGAGGAAAGGGAAACTGTTTGACAGTAGTTTGGAGTTCCTCATGGCTCTGTTCGCCAACCATTGTTATTTTTTTACCAGTTACAATTATCCAAGGAGACTAAAAAAGTGGAGTGACAAAAGGTGTATAGCCTGATAAGATTGCCATTTGATTTTGATTTACCATTCCTCTCAGTCAGTCAGTTCATCTCACCTGCAGCAGGGTCTGCATCTCTGTCCTGAGTCGTCCCAGGTCCTGAAGCATATCATTGGCTTGCTTCACGGCTGAGCTGGGTGGTTCAGGAAGGCCAGAGGATGATGTGAGGCCAGGCTGGGGTCCTTGGTGCTTTGTGTTACAGTGCTTCACCAATTCGGCAGTAACCAGCTCTCTGACTCCAGAGGGAATATCCAAGACCTGCTGCTGATGTTGGCCTTCCCTGACAGCAAAACAAAGCATGGTTGTTGTTAGTGGCTGCCATTGTTTCTTCAGATTACGCAAATACCATATTTGTGGGCAAGTTCGGCAATGCTAGTGTTACTCTGACTTTCAACCAGAAAATGGTTTTAGTGACGTTATTACAACTGTTGGTCCATTAGGCTTGGTCAGCTTCCTGCATTAGGAAAGTGAAGAAGCAAGCCTGCCTTCCTGCAACCCGGCTGGGAGAAATGTTTGCCCTTCAGGAAAGAGCCAGAGTGGTGGCACAGCACCAACAACACGTTTCACACATAGGAGAGCACCCAAGCGCCCACGTAATGCTATGCCACTATGAATGAACTCAACTGTGTGGAGGATGTTCTCATTCAGAGGGCGATCAGCCCAGGTGTCTTATTATGCCATGCTTGGTCGGGAATCTGTTACGCCGCAAAATCCGAAAGTATTAGGCTGTTAATAGTCCTGAAAAACATATTTATAATAGATGGAGTTTCCGCCCTTTTCCTGTACAGTGGGCCTCACTGTTTACATATCAGTTTTATATGACTAGCTATGGGCATAACATGTAATCCGTCTAATATTGGAGTGGTGGCCACTATTTACACTGGCACGAATGGAGACGATAATGAGTGGATTCTGAGGATCTGAGAGAGAGGTTCATGGAAATACAGCCAAGAGCCACTCTCCTACTCAGTGTGTGCACATTTCAAATGAACTGTTTTTCTAGCGTCCAGTTGCAAGATGCTTATGTGTTACGAACACGGAAAGCGATTGCTCAAACACCGCATGTTTTGTACACTTTCCTTATTATGGCTGGTAGCATAGCGATTAGAGCATCTGACCAGTAACCAGAAGGTTGATAGATCGAATCCCTGAGCAGAAAAATCTGTCATTCTGTCTTTGAGCAAGACAGTTATCCTTAATCGTAACAGCTCCCCACACTTCTCCAATTTGCTACAGGCAGGCACAGTTCTGGATTGAAAAAAACTCAAAATTACAACATTTAAATCACAGCGAGCCTGTATAATTTTTTTGGGGGGTAGAGAAGAAACCTACGTCCTGATTGTTGCTTGACAAAAAACTCCCAAATAGCGCCACATTCCTACAAACAACAATACGCCGACTAGACCAGAGACCACTCCTACAAGCAACCATACGCCGACTAGACCAGAGACCACTCCTACAAGCAACCATACGCCGACTAGACCAGAGACCATTCCTACAAACATCCCTACGCTGACTAGACCAGAGCCCTTTCCTACAAGCAACCATACGCTGACTAGACCAGAGACCATTCCTACAAACAACCATAGGCTGACTAGACCAGAGACCATTCCTACAAGCAACCATAGGCTGACTAGACCAGAGACCACTCCTACAAACATCCATACGCTGACTAGACCAGAGCCCATTTCTACAAGCAACCATACGCTGACTAGACCAGAGATCATTCCTACAAACAACCATAGGCTGACTAGACCAGAGACCACTCCTACATAGGGAATAGGGAGACATTCAGAAAGCAAGGTCCTCGAATTGCGGCTCACACAGAGATTCGGATTCCTTGACACAATGAATCCCTCTTCATCAAAAAGAAGTCTTAACAGCTGAAGGAAAGAGGAAGAGAACACAACACTGTATCTCACAAAGAGAGACTAGCTGATCAGTGTGGCTCAAACGGAGCTGTGCAACAATGAAAAGGTCAACCGAGACAGGCAAAGGCAGCGGCCATCCTCAGGGCAGGGTGTGTGCTTGCCAACAGAGCTCAGGACTGCTGTGTGGATTCCAATCAGCGAATGAAATAAACAGCAGCCATCCCCCAAATGCGGGACTGTTTTGCTACTGGCAGGAGCAATGTCCGCTGTTGCGCAGTTTCTTAATTGTCTGAGGGGAAAAAAGCACAGTTTCACTCGACCGTGTGACTGTGTTCAGGTCATGCACCCAATTCCATTCGCTAACAAATTACATAAAGTAGGAGCTGATTGCACAGCTGTATTAACTAATCGATAGGTGCATAAAAGAAAATAGGTGTCTTTTCAAAGAAAGACACCGCTGTACATCTCTGCACACTGCTTAGTTCATTTTCCAGGTCATTTAAAACAATATTTTTTTTGTCGCTAGATTTAGCATGATACATAAGACTAAATGAATAAAATGCTAATCTGGACTCAGGTAGCCTTGCATATGGTTACATGTGTATGAAAGTAGGGGAAAGTGTGGTATGTGAGAGAGAAAGACAGAGTGGTATATGATAGAGAATGTGTATGTGAGAAAGAGGGAGTTGGTATCACTGTGAGGCAGGGAGAGTATGTGTCAAGTTATATGAAAACTAATGGATGTGTTTTTGTTTTTCCATTTACTGCTACAATGACATGTAAATCATTACGGGTACATTTCTGCCAGGGCTTTGGGTATGAGCAAATACAGATTTGTTAACAGTAGCCTACTCTGTATACCAGGGTGAAGTAGAATTTCATGTTATTATCCGGGACATGTTGCATAGCACCTGCACAGTACGTATCAAACATGACAACAGGTGTCCAGGGAGACCGGGCAAACCGAATGCTAATGACACTAAGTATAATGACAGTTGGCGGATTTCCAATAGTAAATTATTTATCACAACAAAAATAAACACATTTTATGTGCTTAAGCACAGTTGTGCATTTGTTGTGTGATTCAAGCAATCCTTTCTTTGGAAACATAATTTGACTGATAAAAATTCTAAGTGGCTGCATTTCATTTAGTCTCTCTGGTTCAAATACTGCAGCCAATGGACGGAGCAGAAAAGGCTCTACACCAGATCCAGCGACCGTGGACTTCCTTCTTATCACCTAGCACAGTAGCATCCTAAAAAGAAAGAACCGTTCAGAATGATGCTCAACCTGTCAAAGGACAGAGACCACTGGGGTGTGTATTACGTACTTTGAATTCCACTAGCGTAGAACACACATTGTGTATCCAGGCTAAAACTGATAGGTATTACTCAGAACGGCAACTTCTCTACTCAGTAGAAGTCCTCCACAGAGGTAGAACAGCTGGCTTCGACAACAACGGCTCATTAAGCATTCATGCCTGTAGAGTGGGATGGGAACATGACACACATTTACATTTATGTAAGCAACTGGGGGGGGAAATCATGCATAAATGATACAGCGCACACTTCAAAGAGAACGAAAATCCAACCTCAGACCATCATAGGACTATTAGATTAATTGGTCTAACAAATTACTGGACTAACACGGAACATGTTCAAAATGTCAATCACACGCGTCCTCATGTCTGTTCCGCCCTCGGAGGGAAGTGCGGCCGGGAATAAGTAGTAGCTCGGGTTCCTTCCTTTCCCTTTCGGGGGTATTCTGTTCCAATAAATAAACATGAAGGCAGAATGTCACGCGGCGTCTCGGGTAGCACTGATGTATTCCACTCAGCGAGACGTCTTCAATCAGCCTTAAGATGCCTCAAAAGGAGCTAATCCATTTGAAGAGCGGCAGTGTGCCTTGTTGATGGCAGCCTTTTTGATCTCGCTCAAATTGATTAGGGTGGAGATACCGGGATGTAGAGACAAAGTGTCCCTTTAGAGGTCACCATATGCAAATGACTCTGCTCTTGCACTCTTTCTCTCCCTGCGTTTATAGGGAATGTGTTCACATAGAACAGATGATTCAGTTCAATCGGGCTGTCTGAAAAGAAACACTACAGCACTGTTAATATACCGTGGCGTCTCCTATATAATGAATTGGTGCACTAGTCCTGAACAGGCCCTATTTCAGACCAAACCGATTCCTAATAGCTGATGTTGTTGACAGGTCTGTATGTAGCCATGCTTAGGTGAGAGAGTTAAAATGTGTAAGAGAAATGATGTTGTGACAGACTGAGTAATGGGAAATGTATATATGTGGTGGCAGTGATTTGTAAAGTGAATGTGGTAACTAGATCAATAATAGCTCACCTTATCACACAATACACCACGTTAGGTTGGAGCCACAGATTTAAGTGAATTTCATACTAACTGTTCCATTAATTACAGCATTGTTCTAATTAAACTTCACCCAGCATTCACCTCACCTGTTATTATAAGTATCGCTCTTTTTGGTAACATTGCAAAACCCTGTGTGTACAGAGAAACGTCTGACTAGTCTGACACATTGACGCAAATTGTTTCACTGGAATCAGGGTGGACAAAAAGAAAGAACCTCCTTCGAGCCAAAAGGGCTGAAAATTGTGTTTCTGAGGGAGAGAGGACAGTGTGAGTTGTGAAGGATGACAGTCTTCCCGCTGGTTTCCCTGCTTCTAAAAAGGTAGAGGGAAGATCCGTTGCCATGGTGAAGAGACAGTTTCAGACATCTCTCCTTGTGCGTGCTGAGGAGAGGTGTCGAAGGACATTCCCTAACCCATTCATAAGCCAGATATTTACAGACACTCCTGTGACACATGCAGAGTGAGGTTGAGGTGACCTGAAACAATTGTCAATGAGCCTCATGGGGAAAACGTCAGCTAATACAGGGGTTCTCAATTCCGAGCCTGGGTACCCTGACTACTGCTTGTTTTCTATATTACCTGAGAGTTCATTGCATTCACCTGGTGTCCCAGGTCTAAATGTGTCAATACTTAGAGTGCTAGAATGAAAACCAGCAGTACATTGGGTCCCAAGGCCTGGACTTGAGAACCATTGATTTAATACATACGCTGGGCTAGCTTTGAGAACGCCTGCCTTTTCAGGGCCACGCATTCTCCAGCCAGCTCTGCTTTCCCCGACCAACGTTGTAATTATTTTTGGCCTCTTCCGAAATCTATCCCCATCCTGTCTCCCGTTTCTTCAGCGCTCATTACTGCCACCGCAACCGGAACAGTCGCTATTATCTACTATTATCTTCTTTCTGGAGCCTCGCTGGTGGCCCCACCGTCCACCCTCTCAGCTCCCAGCTTTTCCGTGTGTCTATCGGCAGGCTGAGCCATCCCCCATCCATCACCCCGTGTCGACCCATCCCCTGGCCTGGCTGCCTGCCGCCAGCACCTCCACCACACACAAGCACACACGCCCCAATCTTGCGCAAATGTCAGCATCATGCAGCGGCCATTTAAATTCCAAGCCCTCTAAGTCCATATAAACCGAGTTGAGCAGATGTGACCTCATCTCCATAGTTTGTGTGGACCACCTGATGCCCTGGTGGCTATTCTCGGAGCACCCGGCCACTCCTCCAGCTCGGTGCCGTTCCCTCAAGGCCTGCGTCATCGGGCGACACTCGGGCTTGTTGAGCCTGCATGTTTGCAGCGGCAACTGTCTTTGTAGTCCAAGCCCCCCCGACATGGGTTTCATTAAGACTTACAAAAGCATGGGTTTGGTTTTCCTCATTTGTGCTATGAAATGTGGAGCCTGAAATATAAAGACCACACTTTTACCTCACACACATTATTCATCCATTTCATTCACCCACAGAGCTTTGGGCACCTGATTATGGCTATTATGAGACCAGCCGGCCAGCCGTAGAAGTACATCAGACCCAATTAGGGCATCGTTGATTTGAATGGGGAAACCGGTTCTAGGGATCATATTTCTATGCAACCGCCAATGCTTAATGTTGGGTCCCTGAAGGGCCAGGTGGGTGGAGAGGCGATGCCATTCATTCCCACTGACTAGTCGCATTTTTACCCGCGAATTCTAGAATAAAAATACCGTACTTTGGCCACACCTGTTGGAGCACATTTCACTCAACCTCAGCACTCTGGGCAAAGTGAAATGGGATATCATGAATGGTTATGCAGTCATTTATTGTACAGTACTGATAAAAGTAAGGGTTTTCTGAGAAGCACCCACTCAATGTAATTTAAAAGCAATTTCCCATAGACATGTCTGTGCTGTCGGACCTTGAGGGTCCCGAACACGGCGGAACGGACTGAATCCAATAACCATCGTCAAAAAAAATTGATCTTTCAATCACCGCCCTCAATCCTACATCCAACACGTAGGAGTCCCGAAACGCCAACCTAGGGCAAGCCGAAGTCGATTTCTTTCACTTCCTCGGAAAATGAAAATCCAAACGTGCGTATTACACACACAAAACACAGTAAGCAGACCTAACTCCCAAGACACTTGGTGGTGGGAAACTGCCGAGCAGGTTTGTGCGAGGAATAACGAATGAGGAATAATGAATGAGGAATAATGAATAATGCCTGTACAGTGGTTCCATCTTGTATGCAGAAAACCTTTACTGGGAGTAAATGGAGCCAGTATTTTTTGTGATAAAGATGAAAAGGGAGGAAGTAAAATCAATGCTGTTGTCAAGGTCACTGTACAAATTAAGCAGGCTCAACACAGAAACTGCATCTCAGGGGAACAACGCAGCATGCGGGATCTCTAGGCTGCTGCTGCTGCGTGCGCGCACACACACACACGCACAGCTCACACACAGAAAGAAACCCGGTTCAATCAATGCAGCCATCTCAGTTATTCGTATTCATCAGTAATTCATGGTAATAACAGTGTAGAACAGTAGTCCATTATTCTATTGAGATAACAAAAACTAAATATTTACCTGGCCTGGTGGTTTTCTAAAGAGTCAAACCTAAATGTGTGTGTGTGTGTGTGTGTGTGAGGAAGGAAGAGTAAGAGATAGACAGCGTGGGGATGTATGTTTTGCGCGAAAGAAAGACTTAGAACAAAAAGGTATTTGGGTGCATTAGTATTCTACTCACTGCTGCGTTCTGTCCACACAGCCCTCCCCTCATCCTAGCCCAGTGCTCAGCAGCTCATAGCACGCACGCAAGCACGCACGCACGCACGCACGCACGCACGCACGCACTATTAAAGCGCATCCGTCCGTCAGTCTGCCCGATGGACGGTTCCTCATTAATATTTATCTGTGTTAATACAAAGCTCATGCATTTTTTTTTATTAATATAAAGGTCCTTTTCTAATACAACGGGAACACGCGGTCCAATAGATGCTTGCCATACATATTTATGTTTGTAGAGGACTGTTTTTCGATGGCGTGTTTTTTTCTAGTGGCAGGCAGGCGGGCAGTAATTTGGACATGGCGCCTGTCATTTCCCCAGCCTCCCTCCCTCAGAGCCCGGCTGTCCCCCTGGCACACTGCTACTTATTCAAAGGAAATGTGGATTTCGTTTTTCTCCCTACGCAGAAAGTCATAAGTAAGCATTCCGCCGTGGCGCTGGATAAAGAGGCTGGAATTATGCAGCGGGCCTAACGGGTACGTCCTAAATATAAACCCATTCAGCAGAGACATCACAATGGGGCTTCACAGCCCATACCCCATCTCCGAATCAGAACTCGTTGCATTCCATCCCTCCACATTGTGCTTCTGGTTCCTTATTTTTTTAGGCGCGATCTGTAGAAATTACAGTACCTCGACAAATTGAAAATGCACTCCTGACACACCATCAACCCGCATCCCTCCCTCTCCGAGTCATCTGCTCCTAATTCAAATGGCTGAATAATTTAAATGCACTCTCCTCAAAGCTGATAGCTATTAACAGGGATGACTGTCTTTAAGCACTACAACAGCACAGACTGTCTGCTAAGCCAGTGTGTTTACCTACAATAATATGACACGGATTGAGTTAGATAAGCGAAAAGACAATTGTATATTTGCATTTTTAACTGCATAAAACAGCGCAATACATTAACCCTTAACACACAGTATTTCGGAATTGCAAAATGGTTAAATGCTAACAGCGTCCACATCTGCCCATGGTGAGGGAGCCATGTGTTTTGACTATGAACAGAACAGTACAAGCTGATTTAATAGCTGCAGAGCGGTTTAATGGGGCAAGCAGGCAGGGAGGGACGGCCTAATATAGTGAGTGAGAGGGCTGCCTGCTTATTTAACAAGCTGTCTGGGAATGAAACTGACTAGTCGTGTATGGCAGTCAGGCAGCCAGAGTTATATCACCAGATTGCAGGAAGAGGACCTGAAATCAGGCCGAAGGGCTGCAGAGCCACTCTTCAACATATCAGATCTACTGCAAACTGGAAAACGCACTCTTCAATGAACGTCTTCACAGCCCTGTGCAACCGGCCCCAATATTCTGCTGGGCTGGTCAAACACAACCACCCGTCTATCCAAAGGTGTCTGTACTATCATCAGGAGCTGTGGTGATTCATTCGTTGGTCATGAACTTCGGAGGATGAAAAGGTTTGTTTTTTCCACCTTCTCCGATTCCATTTTCACTCCGTCTGTCATTCCTTGTTTTTCTCCACCTCGACATGTCATCCTCTCTCCTGAATTTCAATTTCCTCTCCTGCCCTCGCGGAAAGACAAACAAGCGTATTTTCCATGTAAGAGGCATCTCCTAGTCCTCCCCATCACCGACGGGATGCAGCGGCGGCAGCAGCGTATTAGCATAGCTCGATGGCGAGGCTAGGGAGCCATTACCTAGCAACAGAGCTGGCTGCGATTGGCTAGGAAGACGTAAACAGGCTAAGTGAGTTTGGGGCAGACTGGGACCAAGCGGCGAAATGAGGAAGCAGGGGGCTATTTCTGCCCGTGTCATCCTTGATCGTCACATCAAAATGACATTGGCTGGCCGCTCCTCCCCCACACCAAGAACAGAGCAAACACAGAGGAGCAGCTCACAGCACTGAGTGTAGCCGAGGGGTTAGCCTAGTGGAACGACATGCACAAGTACCACCGACAGTGGAGGCCAACTCGATGACTGCGTCTATCCTCGAACGGCTAAAACGGATAAAAGTTTACTGAAAAAAACCATAAGCCGCATTATACCAAACTCCCCGGTCGATTTCAGAGCCACACTGTCTCTAATTTATTCCCCCTCAGCCATCATCATCACAACACACCTAGCTAATATCTTCAGAAAGCTGTGTCTGAGTTCCTTCTTTCCACTTGGGTAACCTAAGAGTGTGTTAACCAAACAAGCCCAAACAGACTGGCCCTGTCTGGGCCATATTAGGTGGATAGCAAACAGAATTGGGCCAAAATTAGCTAGAACTGCAGCTTCGCTAACAATACTGGCAGTAAGGACAGGCACCCGAGTGGAGAATGTGTCAGGGTTTTTCCTACTTATACGAGCACCAACACAAGCAGATGATGGTGCTGTGTACACACACACACACACACACACACACACACACACACACACACCATGCAGCCAGTATAGCTGTTTGACTATCCACTATTTACTAGACTAGCCTCTCAATCTGTCAGTATTCTGCAGGTGTCCAAGACACATGGGGTATAATGACAGCCAAAGCAGGTGAGAATACAGTTGGTATTCCAAAAAGGCTTAAAACTTGGAAAGTTCACAGAGGTGCCTGTCCGTTGCCTAGTAATGCCGGAGAGTGAGGGCCACTGTCTTCAGGTAAACAGAACACAGTCTGTCGGGGTTGAGAGGGGGGTGAGAAGAGAGGCAGGCAGAGCGGGCGAGAACAAAGCTCCATTAATCACGGTGGGGGGAGGGATGCTGCTTTACACTGGCTGGATGGTGGGCTCACTACCACAGAATGGCCAGTAGGAGTCCTCCTGGCAGTACACACAAGCTGCTCTGCATTGGCAGCGTACGAGCCCTTCTGAATGCTCAGTACACTGGCTGGCAGCACTCTGCAGAAAAACGGGCCTCATGAATCTGAAACATGACCTCAGATGAGCAATGACTATTTCACCTCAGGAAATAACTAACTAAGCCACATGTTGTCAGTGCCCCAAATGGCAGGCTACTCTCTTTGTGAGGCACTACTCCTGACAAGGGCCCACTGGCACTTTATAAGGAACATAATTGGATGTGGAACATATACCGTTTCGATTGTCACAAACAATGCGAGAACAGTATTCGTTCCGTCTGTAATGACTTTTACGCCCGGCTTGTGCTGAAGTAGCTAGATACATGGACGGGTTTGACAATGAAGGGGCCATCCCTGTGCATTGAGATCTGTGCATTGTATTAATATGATTTTAAAAAAATAGGCCAACCGTCACATAACAGAACATAGGCTGCATTATAATCTCTCTCCTTCCAGGCTTGAGCAGCCCAAAAAAATGACTTGTCTTTTATATTCAGAAACCATCACAAAACCCCTCATTATAATCAGATGCTGTGGTAATCTGAAAGATGGCAGGGATCAGAGGATGTATGCTATCATTCACATTCTCAACCGAATACATTGTGGAGGGAGAAAACTGCCAGTAGACAACTACTATCCTTTTGAGGGTACTGAGGTGTCAAAAAACACATCCACGCCATCCAATCAGAGAGGCCCGATGGCTACGTCGCCACGGTAACAGGCACCTAGCGCTGGCTCCATTAGGTTAGTGTGCAACAGTTCATGACAGAGACAATGCTGTACTCCCTTTACCGCAGGTAGCCATGGGTGCCAGCTACCCGTTGTTCTGATTTAGAATTGTGTGTGTGTGTGTGTGTGCGTGCGTGCGAAAAAACAGTAAGTAATAGCTTAATGCTTTCAATCAGGAAATTGAATTCAATAACGGCCTGCTGCTTCAAAAGTAATCCCTCCCTTGCAATCAAAATAACCACATGCAGTATACAGACGGTATTACTTGGTAGTTAGGTAACTAGTTATACAGGGACATTAGTTAGCTAACTGCCAAGCATTCCTGTGATAGATGGCAACTGGCCCTTCAGTCAACAATGACCGTTACAAGTTCAAAATACAGTTCTGTCCAAATTAGCACAGAACTACATCATTGTGTCACCAATGCAGCAAATCAGACACACCTAGCATGAAATCACTACGTATGATGGACATATTTCAGTTGTTAGCTTACCCGTTTTTTTGGTACTAAATGTACAGAATCAGCAAATAGCAGCGTACAGTATATCACATTTGAGGTGAAGCTTTAAGTCAAAACAAACCACCATCTAATTTCCTTAGGAGTGTGGGGTTGAAGGAAGTATTTGACCAAACTGCTGACTGCTGCGGGACCGAACAGGCTACTGTCTTTATTGACTAGACAGGGAAGGTATGGCTTGTTGTCTCAGGTTAAAGGCCTTATGCGTCTGGCAGTGAGGGGGAAACCCTACTATGTTCAAGTCTAAATCTCTTCTTAAACACCCTGACAATCTCTCTAAAACATATCATGGGCTTAAAGATCAATGTTATTGCCATAGCAGCCAGCCACAAAATGCAGCATTCTGCAAGATAATTTAAATATGATATATCTACTATTTAGTACACCGCAGAATCTCCTAAATTCAACAGGAAGTGGCAATGTTTATTGGATGATGACAGAAACCCCACGGGGATCATTGAAACTCTCCCTTTCAAATGCTTTTGTCAGCTGTGTGAGGATGTGTGAGAGGAAGTCTGACACATCTGCCGTTTGACAGCAAAGAGACAAGACAGGCAGCTAGCTATAGCACCTCTTAATTAGCATCAGCCATCACAGCCCCATTCATTCACACAACAGCTGGGTGGAGGACTGGAAGAGGCAGAGAGATGGAACAGTTCATCCTTGACCCAGGTGACGAGGGACTCGGAGAGAGGTGACTACTGCTGTGCAACTGCAGTCATCCACAGACAACGCAGAGGGTGTGGTCCATGGACTACTGGCTCAGAGAGGGCAGGACGGTGTCGATAGAATGGGGCAACACGCTGCTACCCACCATCCCGTCAAAACACTTGTCATCGGACTGGAACAGAAGGTGGTAAAGGGCCTGGCTGACCATTGCTGGGCGGGGGTTTAACCCGTGCACCATCCTATTCAATATGCAATCCCAAATCTGGGTGTGGAACATTCTGGAAACAGTGCACCAACACCTTCTATGGCAGGCCGTTAGAAAGGGCTCTCACACCGTATCGGGAGCTTAGTTAAATCCATTCCGAGGACTGAAAGCTGAATGAAATTCAGTCAGTCGGTGTGAACGTTTTTTGAGGGGGTTGTCTTTCCCCTCAAAAGGCATTTTCTTTTAAGGGAAGGTGTCCTCCATTAACAATTCACAGCAAACCGAAAGAGGGAAAGATCAGGAGAGTGTCAGAGTAAACTTCTGTGAGAGGGGGTTCTAAATGTCAACAAGAAGCCACTGAGGCCTGGCCTTAAATATGGAAATTCTGCCATGCCTGAGAAGAGACACAACGCTGTTAGCTTCCCTTCTTCAGCTGTTGCCAATCCTTTGGAAGATAATAGGGTGCTGACATTTACCTACTGGATGCAAAAGAAACTAGGCACAGGCTAAATCCGAGTTACCTTAAGGTTTGGTGCAGCTATAGGATGGAAAACGCATGACTCCATCGATTTCATTACCAGTAAAGGAGTTAAAGTTGTCTTAAACAAGGAAATTGTGTGCTTGTTTGTTAAACAATTTTCATTTTGTGGTTATCACAGTGCTAGAACAGTCAAGGCGAGAGACAAAGGATACTCTGATAAATAATCAACTGACTCCCCTGATTGGAGCATGTGCTTTCAGTCCCACACAAGCCTTTCTAAATATGGATTACCAAAAGACAAAAGGATTGCCTTAAATTCCAATAAGTGTGTGCGGAGAAACATAATGAAGGAATAGAAGGCATGAGCAGAGAAAATTAAAACAAGCAGAGGGAATGGGAGCATGGTGGAGTAAGGTAGACAAACAGTATTATTGAAGGAAGATAGCAGAAAACATTATCCTGTGCGAGGTAAATGTTGAAGGGAACAGTGGGCTCCAGTAGTATCCAATGTTCATGGCAGTCTGCCGTATGAACTCCGTGCTCCTGGGGGGGCTGGGGAGAAACCCGGGCACAATGTGGATCAGTGCCCCTTTCCTTGCTTGTGGCAGCCGCCTAAGATGGCTGCCAGAGCCTGGTGTAAACAAGGCAGAGAGTGAAAGCAACATTTCTCAAGCCTGCATTCCGGGAGCTGCAGGGGCAATACAGAGTTGAGGAGGGAGTTAACCCGTTCCCTTCTACAGTGTCCACACACTCAACTCAGGACTATTACAGACACCATGAAAAACACCAGGAAATGTTGCACTGAGCAAATAATAGCAGTAACTGTGTTCAGGGAGGCCAGAGAAAAAAACAAAGGGCTAGCAGTATCGGCAACAACACTGAACGCGTCTGACCCTTTTGTTAGTATCTGGATGTCCAAAATCAACAACCCATGATTTGTCAACACCCCAATTAACCTGGGTCCCCTCTGCTTTCAGTTAGAAACATTTGATTGGTGGAAGTGGACTGAAACATCTTGAGCACAATGGGTTTCAGCAATGCAACGTTTACGAAGCCGGAGTAGAATATAAATCAGTCAGGTGAGACAATCAGTCAAGCGAGAGCAAAACTGTACTGAGATGAATAGACACAAATACTGTACATCCGATTCAAATATTAAAGAAAAACAATGTCATTATAGGCACACAGTGCAAAACACATGATATGCAGATAAGCCACCGAAGGGGATAAAAACAAGGAAAATCCTCATTCAATGTCTATTTATTTGTCCAGCCAACCATCAAAACGAGTATGAAGACAAGACACCAGCTAAAACAAGATGACAGGGAAAAACTCAGCTTTCCTGCTTCGTTTTCGTTGAGGAGAGATAATGTGGGAGGACGAAGGCAAAAAAAGTGGGGGGAAAAATTAAAACAGGCAAATAAATTCCTCTCTGCGCTGCGGCTTTGCTTCTGCACAAAGGGGCGAGAGGGAGGCACACGCTTGCTGCTCCTGGCAGCTCATTCGCCACAGAGGAATGTTTCAGATTGCATACATTAACTGCAAAGGGGCCCAGGGCTGTGAAAGATAGTGCTGACATCATCGTCTATAAATGGCTGGGCTTTGAGACACAGGGAGGGAAAACAAAACAGGAATAACCACGCACACACCATCCCCCTCTCCCGAAAAAGAGCACGCTTGAGTCTCAATGAGATTAAAGCGTTTTGTCATTTTCTAGGAGAAGAAATGTAGAGATTTTAAAGCTGACCTTCGGGTTTCTTTCACATTTGTACAACCTGCAAGACGATTATATGGACGGAGTGCCGACATGCGTGATGTGTGCCGGTCAGTTGGCGCCATTTGGGTGAAGCAGAATTACCACCACTGAAACACAGTAACAAACGCATGCAAAATCGTATTGGAAACAAACAACAAGAGCGTTGAATGAAGGCACAAGGAAAATGACCTAACATGAGGGAGAATAAGTGTTTAGGGAAAACATAGACCAAACAGCACACGTAGGGTTAACCTCCAGTCTACCGCCTCCCCCTCCCTCACTCACTCACTCACACCCCCTTTGTGTCCGCAGCACATTCCTGAATAAATGATGTTTTGAACAAGGCTGGTAACCCATGGCAACAGCAGAGCTGCACAGTGGTACTGCAGAGTAACCTTTGGGAAGGCAGTATTTTTATCCGCTGGAAACTTCTCCTGACTGGGGGGAGGGGACGATTGGCTTCCCTGGCTGGCCAACAGAAGGCAGACTGCAGTGATTTGAGAATGTAAACTGAAAAAGCCCGGTTTAAAAGCCCAGTTTCCCCAGACTAGGTTTGTTTGAGAAGAAAAAAACAACGTTTGAATGATGTCTGGTACAAGGTCACGGAAGGGCTTATTCACAATAAATCAAACCCAGTCAGTATCCTGAAGCCCCTTTAACCTGTGTTCTGCTGTGTACATAACAATGCGCCACACGTGGTCATGTGGTAAGCCAGAATCAACTGAATAACCATTCATTATGACATTTATTTTATGAATACATTCTATAATACCTAAAGAAACCAAGGGTACGCAATATTGAATGAATGTGGAACAGAGGGGTCTGTCTGTAGCACCAGCAGGACCTCTTTCGCTTGGCCTCCCCTCTAGCCTAGCCTGTGTGATGAAGCAGAAACCCCCTGCCATTTCATCTCTCCATCCCATCCTCCACTTTCCCCTTGCTGCGGACCCCACCGACAACCGCCTGCTTTCCTGCCACTCCCCATGACACCGCAAGCGCTCTGCTCACACTAACATCCACGGTCACAATGCTAACACATTCAGACGTGACCAGTGCAAATCCAATAAACAGCCAAGAAAGAGGGCATGAATACACCGAAATAAAAGAAAAGGTGGTTTACTTTCTCTTCACATCGTTCATCAACAGAGACAACCTATAGAATGTGTTAATTTAATAAAGTGGGATGTTTTAAATCGTGCACACATGCTCTTTCTATACTGCAACCAAGCCTCTCGTTCGTTACATCAGCCAATTCAGAGGTCTACAGGAGAGGGAAAGACAGATGTTTTACAGATAGATTTAAGACGCTGGTGGTGAGAGTGTGTGTGTGTGTGTGTGTGTGTGTGTGTGAAGCTGCATTTGAATGTAATGGGTGAGGAGTCGAGTGAATTCTAAACAGGTCAAGAGAGGGAGAGGAAGAGAGACCCCTCCCTGAGGGGTGTCGGAGTGAGTGGAGTGCCTCCCTGCTCTCTCCTTTGCATGCACGCTGCAACCCGAAACCCAAATGAGTGTTGAGACAGCCAAGGGCACCTTAACCATGGAAGGCCTGCCCTGCTCTGCTCTGTTCTAGCATGACAATAGAGACATGCCCTGTCCCAAACCAGGTGCTTGGCTGCCTCACAGCCACCTGGTATAGACAGGCCGTCTGAGGCTGAATTGCTGCAATGCACCATAAGTTGGCTTGCTACAGCTCAACACGTCAATCCTAACCCACGGTGTCTATAGGCTTGTTCGGTTTGCGGTGTATGTGCATGTTGGCGAAGGGAGAGATTGCTTGAGGTTGGACGGTGTCGTCTGGGAGATCAGAAGTGGAAGGCAGAGTGAGAAACAAAGTGAGAAGGTAAAATGTGTTTTTAAGTCACACTTGTCGACAGGGCGGGGGAGTGTGGGGTCGATGCTCACTCTCTCACTCAAACAGCTGCATATTCTCCATTGCGGGTTTGAGCTGATGAACCAATTTCTGTGAACTACATTTGATAAACCCGAGACTTGAGCAACCCTGTCTTCCTCTGGCGTTAAACCAATTATTTTGACCATATAGAAGTATTCCCTGAGTGGTAAGAATCCTACTTTTAAACAGGGACAGTAACCAGGATACAGAGTATCTAAAAATAATGATGACAGTTGGGTCAAACCAGGAACTACGCCTGGAAGACAGGAGTCTCTGAGGAGAAGTCATTCCAGCCTCTCTACAGAACCGTTTGATAAGTACTTCATGGGCAGGGATGGCCCATGATATTATACAAGAGACAGCACCTAAAATAATCCCAGACTAGAGCACAAACGCCCTGGAAACAGTAACAAAAATCAGCCCAATGTTTAGGCCTGGGTAACGTCTGGGCTGCTGCCTTCACGCTGCCAGTCAAATAGTCCTCAACGGGTGCCTCAAAGCTCCTCGTCTATTTCCAGTATAGTATGTACATCTGTTGTTGTGCTCGGGAAAAGGATACTGGTTTGTAATTTTTTTTCCAGGACATATATAGAAGCCATTGTCTCTTGTATGGAAGGCTCCAACTGGGTTTGGTTGGTATGTATGGGGTAATATGACCCCCCCCGTCTGTCGCTGCTCTAGACTGGAAACCACGCTGCCCCTCGGCTGTAAACTGATGTGGACATATGACCATTTGTCCCCATAACCCGAAGCGGTGCTTAGCTATGAGAATTTACTCACGGCTACATAAGATGCACGCATCAGCAGTGATCAGTACATCGGTATTATCAATGGCAAAAACGAGGAAACCGTGTCACATGAATGCCTGCATTGCAAATGAGCAATGTCTTCCCTTGGGCTACAGTCACACATAGGCACACACACACATTAAACATGAAGAAGTCATGGAACCATCTGAGCATCCACCAATACTAACATCAGCTATGAGAAGCATGTCTCAACAGCTGAGTTCTGTAAGCACAGGGAGAAGAGCAACATGACAGCCAGCGCCAACTTGTTGAGGCCTCATCTTGTTGTCTTGCTGAAAAGCACAGTTGTTCAAATCGCGGGCATATCCAGTGTGAGCAAAACATTTTCTAAATAACATAGATGCAACTTTGACATCCTAACCAAGAGACTGACACAGTAGGAAATGGAAACACTTAAAACACATGCATTTACAATAGCTTTGGACATATTTGAACATTCTGCTGAATTCCTAGAATAGAAGCTAACGGGTTGTCTGTAAACCATCTACACATGCACTATAGTGTGTCTCCAAGTAAAGGTTTACCATAACGATACTTTAATATACTGACAATTGTTATGATGAATAAGCATGAAAAAAATAGTCTGAGCTTTATATGAGTCCAATGATACTTTGGATTAGCAGCATGTGTGAGATTAAAACTATGATGAAATAATGGAGGGACTATATCTCCAATTAAAGCCAATCTTAGAGAACACTGTAAATTGTTATTGAGCAGTATAAAGCACTTTAGGACACAAAAGTAAAATATGTGTTATTTATCACAGTGACCCAGTGACTGTAACAATCTAAACTCGTTAAATAAACTGACATTTCACCAAGGGTTAATATCAATGGAATTTATTACAATTTACTCAGCTTCAAGGCACGTTACAAGTCTTCTGTAACTACAGAAATGTATAAACAAAGTTTACGTTCATGTACAGCATTTAGCTCTACCTTTTAAGCATCCGTGCATCATCAAAGCAAACGGGAAAAGAAAGGAATTACACGTAGTAAAATATTTTCCATCACACTAAGAGATATTTGCTGTAAAAAACATAATAAAAATGAAAAATATCAAATAAACAAAGAAAAAAAAAGTCCTCAGAATGATTGGTACCCAATATAGGAATTAAGCACATTTTCTAAAAATGTAACCTGTTATTGAATATTTACTATGAGTAGTTTAATTTACTTTACAGACATATATTCATTGGAAGTTTAAACTGGCCTTTTATAATGAGAAGTGCATGAGTTCAAGGAAATAAAACTGCAGCAATTATTACAAAGTTGAAGTGCATTGACTTGTCACTGCCATCCAAATACAACACACCCGTCAAAACACCCTCCATAAAATTAGGTGACATGACATCACATACTGCACAGTTCCTTTGTTTTAAAAACAGAAATAGGAGGGGAAGAAAGTCTCTGTACATCGGTTATTTTTGTCAGTTTTGAGTATTCACACGTGTATACCGTATTCGACTAAAATTCACGTTTCTACGGGAAACCATAGGACACATCTATGGGTCTCTTTCCTTTTTTACTTTAACGTCTCCAGCTAATATGGTTGCTATCTCACCTTGCATGAACGCCCAGGGCACGTTAGAACCTACCAGGGGGCATTTCTCTCCGCTAGGACAATACACCTCGCCAGTTGCTCCCTGCGCTTTGATGCTCTCTCGAGAACAAGGGAAACAGAATTTATGGTTGGGAACGGAGGGACATTGAACGAAATGTGTATCCTCTAAACGTTCGTGGCAAATGGTACAACACAGAGGTCCGTTGTTTGCCATAGGCGAATCGGGAATGTTTTGCGCGTGGACCTGATCCATGGCAGAATGTGTACTAGACTGAGAGGGAGCCCCCGACAGATTGAGCTCTCCGTTGCGAGAAGCCAAACGCCTCTGACCAGAAACAGAGGCCGGGGAGACCGGGCTGCTGCTGTTATGCCTAGTTGATGTGGTGGAGTGAACGGAGTTGTTGTCCTTCGGGGAGTGCGCATTCCCCAACGTGTCTGCGACAGACATGAGCGCGGCCATTGGAGACTGTCCATTTTGAGGCGCTGATTCGGGGGGTGTGGCGCGACTTGAATGAACAGAATGGCCAGGTCCGAGCGGCGGGGGTCCCCCGTGCGAGGCACCGAATGATCCGGATGCCATGGTTAGTTTTAACGCCTCGCTCTGGCTAGCCATCCACTGCTGTCTCTGTTGTTCCTGGTCAGACAGTTTCAGCGCGCTCTCTGCAGAGTCAGGTTCAGGGGAGGCTTTACGTTTACGAACACCAGTCCTCGGGGCACTCGCAGATGGCAAGGCACGAGGGATGTTAACCAAAGCAGTGGGCAGCAATGGGCAGCTGGCATCGATGTAGGGCTGAGGCAACATTTCAACACCCAACCCCTCTTTAAAGAATCGGACCGACTCCGGGAGCAAATCACCTAGGAGTCGCCAGTCCCCAGAACCATGCTTTTTCTCATATTCCAAATATTTAAACCCAGAGGACAGCCCTCTGCCAAAGTCCTTCATGCAGTCCTGATACATTTGTTTGGCCACCCCCGACGCGCTTGAAAATACATTACCAGATCCACTTGGGTACTCGACAAATATTTTTAATTCATAGTCCATTCCAGGCTTTGACACAGCATCGAAAGCAAACACCCTGCCCACAAGTGAATGGTCCTTTTTAAATCTCACATCAAACGGCGAGCTGTTTGAAAGAGTAACCAGAGTGTCCCGTACTATTTTTGGTTTGTTTGCCCAGTCTTCGTTTCTGTTTCTTAAACTTTCACTAAGCTCAGCCAAAGCCTCTGCGTTACGCTGTTTTTCTTTCAGATCTCTCTCTTGGTCGGTGCTGGACACAGAGCCTGGACGTTTACCTTGTTCTGACATGGACTGGGATGCAATGGACAATGAGGGTCCCACAATGGATGGAGGAGGGGGGCGACTGGACAGGCTATGCGGGGCTATGGCTGTTGCCGATGAGGGTCCATTCAGCATGGTCTGTGGGAGAAGATTTGGGGGAACATTCATTTGGCCTGGGACCGCAACAAGACCGTGGCTTCGACGGGAGTTCGGGCTCTGTCGATTCAGTTCCGGGGGACCATCGTCCGGTTTGGGGAACCCATTTGGACCACTCAATCCATTGGGAAGTCGGCTAGCATGGGCGCCAATACTGGAGTAGTCAAAGCGAGGTCTTTCTGCGCTCAGAGAGTAGCGGTCCATCGCTGATTGTTGTTGTTTAGAGGGTCCGTCCACATGGTTGATTTGCACCGTTTCCTTGGCAGATAATGTTGCCTGTGTTTTTATTGTGGGTGGCGGTGGTGGACCGGGGGATCTCCCTTCTTGGAAACCATGAGCTCGTTTCAGGTGGCGTGCAGTTTCGATAACAAACTCGATCCGATCCGCACCTTCATAATTCACACAACCTCTACACACTGCCTCCGTAAAATCCCAAATCATAGCCCATGGCATACGGGGTAAATCGCACAGGTAACATGACTGTCTCCGAGATGAAGATACTTGTGCAGAAGACATGTTGAATGTCCCTTCACTTGGTTCTTTTTCTCCAGATTATTTGTTTGTAGTTCTTTTCAGTCCGTGAACTTGTCCCACAAAAGGAACCAAATGTTTCTCCTCTTCTGGTGCCAGTGAACAGCGGTGTTGTGTTGTAGGACTGAAATTTGCTTTACACGCGCCTCACATCCTGACTTGGTTTGTGATTTGGAATTTTGATTGTGCCTCCACGTCTCCTCTCCCCACTTGGAATGCCACCTGGCTGGGGCAGTGACGTAAGCACCACGTTCCGCAGTTCCTTGGAACAAATGACATGCCACTTGTTGCTTTCCTATCGCGCACACTCAAACCACTCCCTCCTAATCTTCTGAATGGACTGGGAGCTAGGCAATGGGCTACACGAGAGCACGTTGCTGACCAAATTACACGCAGCGGAATATGGGTTTGTACAACATTGATATTTTAATGTATGCTACTGAAAAATGATGAGTATCAATTTTAGTCTGCATTACATTTAATAGGAATGTATCAATCAGTATTAAAATAAAAATGCCGTGTTTTAAACAGGTTACTTTTGCTTATGTCAGCAAAACCATAAATACGATAACGCAAATATTGATTATGATAAAATCACTTTTCGTATGCGTCGTGTTTGTTTACAATGTAGGGATAGAAAGAAAAATATACAAATATGAAAAGAGAGTAGACGGAAAAACCCTGGATTTAGTCTACGTTCACGTTTTGGAGTGAAAGACTAAATAGCTTCCTATCTACTGAACTTCTGTGCGAAAAATGTGCGAATCTGGCAACCTATTCGTTGCAATGGATACGTGCTTACAATAATCGTTTAAAAGAAAATGAGAACAGTTTAACTCGAATAAATAGCGTCTAGGCTGTCGTGCAATATCATCTGTAATAATTACACTTAGTTAAGCTCGAGCTAGGGGTTCCCCGCATTTTGGTTGTTTACCCACCGTATATGCACTGACGAGTAGTCTGCTCTGCGCCCCTCCCGCTCCATCCCTTCCTACCCTACCCCCGTCTCCCTGCCTGATAAACAAAACCCAGTAGGCAGGCAGAGCAGAATTTCCCCTTGTTATACAACTGGAGAGAGAGGGAAGAAAAACAGGGTAACGCAGCAGCAGGAGGGAGAAAAGAAAGTCCTTTATTGCGGTCTCCACATACCGCTGGCACAGAGCTGCGTGGTGGGGGCGGGTCCAACCAGCCAAGGGACCAAGTATGGGCTTCGTTAAAGTCAGCGCCATGCTCCCACTTTCCCACCACAATGTTGCTTTTACCGCACCAATAGCGTGCCATGCTGTAAGGCTAAATAGGTACCGTGTGCACAGTCCGGGACATTCGGATGTAGTCGTATATACGATGTTTTGAGTACGTGTTTAGTAACAAAAACGGAACATATTAATGTAGGAAATGTTGCACATGCATAATGCAAAGTATGACATAAAATTCATGTATTTCAAAGTATCAGATGCCGTTTCTTGGCCATATCATGTAAAGGTTTTATCTCCGAGCCCATACAGTGGCGGGGGAAGCTAGAAATAACAACAGAGCCAGAAGAGAAGATAGATTTGTGTTTTTCTTCTGAGTCTGTGCCAGACCGAGCAGGCTGAATGACCAGCAGCAGCCAGGTTATGTGGACAACTCTTCCTCTGTGCTCCAGGGATTGTGACAGACAGCCAAATGAAAGAGACAGCCCTCATCAGTCAACAGAATTGGAGCAGAAAAAGACGTGGGCCGGTGAAGAAAGTGTATTTCTTCCATTTACTCCAGCACTAGACCCATGTGCCAGGTGTCTGGGCTCAATACTATTTCAACATTATCAATAGTCTGAGACTGGAGAACACTATAGATAACTACATTGAGCACAATCTCACATTTCTAAAAGGTCTGAATGATCCAAAACAATGTGGAGAAATTGTGCTTTTTCTGTTTTAGACAATTGGACCGAATTAAAACATACTGAAACCAAGACTGCTACATGAAGTCGTGAAAAAGTAAAGTCTTTGGATAGTTGTATTTTTTATATAGAATCAGGATACATGGGCATTGAGGTTAATTGTAAACACATTCATTGATCCCCTACACCTGGAGACAATTCCATAGCACTGGCCATCTACATAGGACAGGTCGTCCCTTACAATTCACCCAAGAGCTGACCGGAAGCTGCTTCTACAAGTCTCTAATAGCCCCCGGGCAACATCATGGGATCTACAACCCATTTTGCTGCAGTCAGTGTTGAAGAGCATGAGTCAAATGGCAGAAAGAGACCGCTGAATCCTGGCCCACATCTGAGTTCAGGAAGGAAGAAGCTCTCAAAAGAATATCAAAACACATCTGACATTTGCCAGACTACACCTAGGTAACAACCCCAAACACTGTACGTGTGCTCTGGACAGATGAGTCAAAGGTGGAGTTGTTTGGCCGCAATTGCCAGACGCAATGCGAAGCTGGCCGTGCAAGCAAGAACACCCTTGAACATGACACAGCTGAAGCAATTCTGTGAAGAGCAAGCATAAATTCCTCCCAGTCAATGTAAGAGACTGATATTTACAAGAAACAGCTACATGAAATTCTTTCAGCCAAACGGGGCAATACCAGCCACTGAAGCTAGGGGTGTACCTTTTCCACATTATGACATTGCATTTCTGTTGATTTCTGATAAATAAATGATTGCAGAGTATAACATTTGAGTGTAATTTGTTTAATAAGTTATCTGTCAATAGTGTTGAAATAAAGATTACATCAATATGGCAAAACAAATATAACATTCCAGGGGGTATACCTTTTCCACATGACTATACTGTATATCCATATATAGTACTTTCATAGAAGTGGGCTTGATGTACTAAAGGCTGAGGGATTCTGCCACTGTGTGTTCGGTTTGGGTCAATGTTCAGTGGATTCTGGACTCTTTACAGTGTTAAGTAGTTATTTTGTGTAGCTTTCCTGAGGCACTGAGATCTGGTTTCAGACAGGTGACTCTTCTGGAGACCCACCTGACAGTATTCATCCCAGTCTGGTCAGTAGTCACACCAAATGAAGCCACTGCAGTAGATAAACTCAGAGGTGGAAGGGGTTGAAAGCCGACCTCGTGTAATGATCTGTTTTTGGTCGACACCTCAGTCGGCAAGTATTTTGGTAATACATGTATCTTTGTACAAGGCGGTATTCCTCACCGTTCTGCCTGAGTGTGCCTGGATCTTTTCTTAAGCATACAGTAGATGCAGAGCAACAACCATTGTTGAAAATTACAATGATTTATGAGCATCCCCTCTGTGAAACTTTGTGAATGGTGAAGCAAGATCTTGACGCCACAGTATTTAAGATCACAGCACGTGAAAATGCCACCTTGGCTGTCACGTTTGATACTAAGCTGGGGGTGGAACTTTGCCAAATCATCACCAGGTCAGGTGCTTAAAGGAAATGTATCTGCTTGGTTACCAACATGCCATTTAGATTCACAGGGTTGACCATGTTGCACATTTGAACACCGCAAAATACATGGACCATTAAAAGATGAACAAGGAGGAATTATTCCAAATATATTTATAAAAATCTGCCTTGGTTTACCTCATTTGTGCATTCATCCTCAGAGGAGACGAGAAAAACGACTTTGTACAAGTTAACAAAACAAAAAGGGCAATATGGTAGAAAACAGCCTCGTGTTCATAGCTAGTAACATCAAGCTATCTTAATGTCAATTAATGTTTAACATATGTTTCCTCCTGTCCCTAAATATATTTGACTCTTGTTTTATTAGAGTATATGTCCACTGTCATGATTGCATGTGACGAGGAGAGACAAAATCAACTTGTGGTGCAATGGTGGATGAATACATGTCCAGCCAAGGTGTTAGTATACAAGGGTTTTACTTATGAAAAGTTGCTTTCCTTTAGGAGGTTGTGGAATGTACTAGATCTTTACTGAATAAATGAGTGGGTTTAGTCATAACTCCGCTCTGCATTCATTATTTTGCATTGAACTCTGCAGATGATCAGTTGGTTATTTGTCTGGTTTGCAGACCTTACAACAAGAGAGGTTCTGTTCTGTAACTGACTGGAGTCATTTAAGATCCTGATTGAGAAATCACATTTTCTGTTCTTCACGATGTCATAAAATTGTCTATGTAGTAACCATACCTTTATTTAATAAAGAGCAATATTGCAATATTCAACACAGAAACAATTATAAATGAGCACATTTTTGGAAGACTTCAAAACAACCTCCACAAGTCTACACATAGCAAAGCAAAGGCTTTGCCCCCTCCTTCCTGAAAGGAAACTGTGCTTTCACCATAGCCCCTCATGCATACAGAGAGTCATTCACACACCAACTTGATACCACTCTCTCGCTTGTGCTCTCTCTCTCTCTCTCTCTCTCTCTCTCTCTCTCTCTCCCACACTATGTGGAAAATTTTGTGCAGCAGCCAAACAGTCAAGCGCAGGGGTTAATTTTTAGCTTCCTCCAAGCGCCTGGCGCATTGCCAGACCAATGAATTCTGGGAAAAGGCGAGTCTTGCCAAGTACAAACTGCCAACATTAAGCAGGCCTGACAGCGCCTCTCCTCCTCCAAACTTGGCAGCAGTTCAAAGTGCTCTTTCATTTGAGACTTTGGCAGCCTGCCAGCAGCATGCAGATTTACTTTACCTACTCTCTCTTCTTGCTTTCAGATGGAGCTGATAAATGCTGCTGTTGTTGTTGCCATGGGAATAATTCGGAGCTAGGCGACAGAGTGGTCCCGTGAATAACCACCTCTCATTTTCTCTCCGTGGCTCTTTCCTTTATGCAAATATCCTTTACAATCGAACCCACACACAACTTGTTAACCTATGGTGTTCTTATGGTTGGGAAAACAAAGCCTTTATTCCATCAATGCAGAGATTGGTTCTCAGGGACCTTCACATAAGTCCTATTGTCCTCTGTCTTTTTTTGAACAGAATATATACTGTAATAATCAAATATTATAAGTCAAAGATGGATCGTCAAAATTCTAAGCAACACTTCACAGACAAAAGATCCAATGATTTTTTTACCGTTTTGAAAACACAGCAACCCCCCCGCTTCCTTCTCTTACCTGGATTGCGGCGGTCGCTGGCAGCCGTCGTCGGCAGCCGTTGCCATGGCAACCCTAGTAAGAGACTGCTGCGTGCTTCTGGTTGCCAAGCTGCTGCTGCCGTTGTCAGGGATGGCCGTCGGAAGTCTGCCATTTCCTGCAGAGACGGAGAGACGGCAGTAATCAGCCACTCTGTCTCCGACACCTGCCTCAGTCCAGTCAGCACTTTCCTTCCACGCTCCCAGTATTCCACGCGGGGACAGGGCCCTTCATAACACATAATGAGCCAGGAGCTCTGCGGGGCCTTGTGGGTTTCTAATGACATTTTAAGCCCAATTCCTTTTCTTCTGTGGTTATTTTACTATTGTTTGTTTAAAATGGTGACTGCTCTTAAATATAGATAATATTTGTCTGAAGCTCTGAAACAGCAGAATGTCAGCCATCCAGGGCAATCCTTTCCTCAAAAGGTTCACAAGATGAATGTCTCTTCACTAAAACAATATGATGCTACGTACACAATCACAACACTACTGGTATGCTGACTCTACGCTGGACAGAATCTATTTAATGGCATTGAATTCTTAACATGCATCTGTGTTTTCTATTCCATGTCCAACGCTTGTTGATATTTCCAAACAAATTCCAACCCTCTTTTACAGCTGCTTAGCCTAATGACATTAGACAGACACAGTGTTTATAGATGCTTAACCTTAATGACGTTAGACAGATACAGTGTTTACAGATGGAAAATATCACATGAATTGTAGGAGGCTGTGGAAACAAAACAGCCTTCACCACTGCAATAAATATAAAGAGTAGAGTGCCTATTCCAAAGATACAAACAAAGCAATATACTTGCATAACGTCTTGTAAAAACTGTTGACACAAAGCAATGTTTTGTACGCAAGTCTTGTGTTCCCACACTGAGCAAAAAACATGTAGCTCTGTAAAATAATTAAATATTTGGCCTAAATATAAGGGCAAATCTAATTGTGTCACTTTTGATGTTTCCGTAAATATACTGCTTGTTCTCCTACCAGATGACATGCACATTTCTTTCAGTCTACATTTGTTTCAGGCTGGCTTTTATTTTGAATGTTACCGCCCACCAGCCTGACAATGTTGATTAATCACTTACACCTGGCTTCTTCCTTTGTGAGCTGCGAATGACGGGCAGGTTTTCGTTGTAGGCTACTCTTACCCACGATGCAATGATGGAACAAAGTGACGTAATATACAGGGGTAGCAAAAATATGTTTATGCAGCTCCATTTTTCTTAGATTGAAATATCATAATCCACTGGATCATATGTCATGATTCACTTGATTGTTTTCATGACTTTTACCTCGTGCAGTAAGATTTACTCCCACTCCCATTATGCAAATACGTATTTGCATTCTTCAGAGGAACAACCAAATGTGAACTTCCCATCTAGGACGGAACAAAGTCAGAACAGAGGTGGGATAGGCTATTGGTGGGCAACTGTGGAGAAAAACAGGGTTGGAAAAGATAAAAGCAGCATGGTTTGAATGACAGGAATGGAGGCATGGTTGGTACCCTGTAAGATAGCAACACATGCCCCACCTCACCCCCTGTTGACCAGGCTGTCAGAGGACACCTCGCTTATTATACAGTGTGCCATTTCTATTGAAAAGGGCATCTCTGCAGGGGCCAGGCACCACTCGAAGACAGGGGTAGGAAAGTAGATTTTGCCGAGGGACGATTTTGTCAGGTGGCCGGGAGAATAGAGAATAATAGTTTGTCATTTGTACACTGCAAATTGACATCTGTGCTGGAAAAGATAGAATTTTAAAGTAAAAAATGTCAAGTGAAAATACTGAGACACGATACTAAGACATCTCTTACTTGGTCTAATATTGTTTATGGGAATATTTAGGAAAATAATTCCTCAATTTAAAAAAGCTGAATACTTGATTTTACAGTCTTTTCAAAGTATGTTAATCTGTTGGCCAAAATGGGGGCTGGAAAACTGGTAGCAAGAGCTTTGGTCCAGTAAATGAAAGGTTACTGGTTCTAAACTTTAAACTGACAAAGTAAAATATCTACCATTGTGTTCTGGAGCAAGTACCCTAACTCCAAAAGCTCCTGTAAATTACTCTGGATTAGGGCTTCAGCTAAATAGCTAAAACACAAAATTAAAGACTAAATGCTAAAGAGAATGTGTGTGTGTGTGTGTCAAAAAGCGATTGGGCTTCTTTGCCACGGGAAGTCTCAATTACTCCATTTGAGTCCATTTGTGTGAAATAGTCAGACAATCTCAGATTAAACCCACTGGATTTTGACCAAAAGCATATCCAAACAACCAAGTCATGATATAAAAAAATTAGCAAGCCACACTTTGAAAATTCCCTGGAACACAGTCAAAACCCTTAGGTGTATTTTTTTTGTGGTTGAAATAACGTGGTACAAATATGACTAAAGCAGTCTGTCCACAGAAACAGATAGAGCAGACAGCAGGGAGTTAAAGAGTTCCACGGTCAACTGTCTGTATATTGAAGATGGTCATGGCCAATGCCCTTGCTGAAAATCTCTCATATCCAGATGCTGTATTGACCTAAGGGCAGAGAACAAGGCTAAACCTTTTGTGGTGCAAAGGAAACACTGCTCATCTCCATGAGAACACCATCCTCACAGTAAATCATGGTGGTGGAAGCATCATGTTATGGAGATTATTTTCATCGGCAGAGACTGGGAAAGATTTCAGATATGGGGGCAAGATAAATAAGGCCAAAAATAGGAAAATCATAGAGGGAAAAATGGCATCAGCCTGCAACAGACCTTAGACATAACAGTGACCCTGGACACACAGTCAAGGATAAACTGGTGTGCTAGTAACCTTTTGTTTGACAATGAAACCATTTTTTGCACATTTAAAACTATGCATCTCAAATAATGCCCTTTTCATTCCAGACTGTACACAACAAATGTGAAAAAGTGAATGCTTATGCAATCCAGTGTAGGCGTTTTGCACTGGGTTAAAGTTGATTACAGTCGTTTTGGAACGGAGCCAGGTGGCCTGTTCTAAGCCCACAGACAAATCGTCACTAAACAAAAACAGTATAATAAGCGCAGTAACAGATCCTTTGTTTTCACAAGCTAAAAGGAGGGCTTTGGATAAAAACGCTTTGTCTGCCTTCCACAAGAAAAACAAGCGTGAACATTCAAATTAATTTAATTAAAAACAGCATGCTTCTGAATAACTCATCAGGTTGCTTAGTCGACAAGTTGATGGCGTGGCGAGGGCACATCCGCTTTCGCCCAATGCCAGATCACAGGGTGTCTGGAGGAAGCTTAATAAAACGACCTCACTGGTTGTATGGAGGTTCTTCGGGCATTAGACCCAGGCTGATTGGTTCAAGCCACCGATGGATAGCTGCAGACGTGGTGTATACGCTGTCACTTGAAATACTGTCCAGGTTGGCTAACAGCGACACTTGACAGAGACACCCAGTAACAAGCCCCTGAGGTCGGCAGGCCCCTCGATACAATTAAGGTTCACTGGTCACCATGTTAACTACAAGTAACACAGATGCCCAGTAACAAGCAGCTCTGTCTCTTTAGTTTACATTCCATTCCCTCTACTATCCGTCATGTGCCAACCCTTTGACATTGATTAGAAGTGGCAAGGACTGGAATTTTAGCCAGAGAGACTGGTACTCAGACTACCTTTGGTAGGCAACGTAAAGCAAATGCCGCGGGATGCAATTCTATCAAGGAGACACGGTTAGCAGTGCTCTTGCTAGTGACGGCAACTCAGTCAGGCTTAAGCAAGGCAGAAAAAATATGTGCTCCCAGTTCTGGAGTGGTGGCATTGTCATTGTCCAGCCACAGTAGAAAATGTATAGGCCCAGCCTGCATGGAGATAAAGCAACATGTCATTTTTAACAGCTGAACCAGGAAGCTAGCTTTTTGTTGTACCTGAAAAGGCCTTTAGTCATATCTCAGGGGCTATAATCAGGGCTCGGTATCCAAATCAATGAGTCATGAAACCCAATTCGAAGCCTTAGATGAAAGTAATTATACTATAAAACATTGTTAACTTCGGTGTAATTCAATGTAATGTTTGCGGTCATCTGGAAGAAATGTTAAAATATGAATGATAGATTGTCTTCACTTCATTATGAGTCTACCAAAGTTTATAAAAGCTATCCAAATGAGGACCCTGGTGAGGATAACATGCAGCTGATATATTTAAATGCAGATCAGAAAAGCAATTACATCGTCCTGTGTCCCAACTGGCACCATATTCCCCACATAGTGCACTATCCTTCAACATAGGTTTATAGACCTTGGGCAAAATGAGTGCACTATGACAAGATATTTGGGAGGTAATTACCACATTTGCTCAGGCTCTGTAATGGACGGAGAGGAAATACCCCTCAAAGGAGATGATTAGACCTGAGTCTGTGTCATTCATCAGAATTAGAGCCAGGCGAATAGATGAATGCTAGAACTGTATGTGAATCCGGATGACTGACGATGAAATGCTTGAAGATGACATCACATTTTAAAAAGAGAAGATTACCGATGCTCCTTAGGACACATGTATGTAGAGCTGTTGTATTCAATTCAGATTTGTGAACATGAATCAATTATGAGAGCAAGAGAAGAGAAAAGCAACTACAATGTGAGATGGCGTAAAAAGGCATTCATGACCTGGAGTTTAGCTACATCAAGCATGTCGCTCTAGAAAAATACCACAGCTTTCTGGGCCCAAAATGTATACCACGGTCATCATGATTTACAATGGAACAGTCCGCAGCTATGTCTGCTGATTTCCATAGTGAGATATACCAAAATATGAAAAACTATTGATTCAGAAAAGTAGTCTCATTATGCCAAAAGTTCACATCAAATAAGGCTCCATCCTGCACATCAACAAACGTGAGCAAGAGCATCCAATAAGTGGCCCGAACCATGTAATTTCAGGGCATGAGTGTTTGTTCATATAAATATGGTTTGATGATGTGTTTGAGAAACAAAGACACAATCTAAAAATAGCCACTTCCAAAAGAGAGAGCTGCCTGGCAGCTGGAGGGGAATAAGAGGGGGGGAAAATTAGAAGCACAATGAGTAGAAATAGCCTGGTTGCCATGACAACTGGCTTGAAGATACTACCAGCAACAAAATGGTGCCACTTCAGACATCTTAAGTTATAACATCCTCTTTCTCCCACTCAAACATTGGCTAATCATCTCAATAACCAGTGAGTCACACCAGGTACAGAACACAGGGTGGAACACCAGGTTTCAGAACACAGGGTGGAACACCAGGTATAGAACACCAGGTACAAAACAAAGGGTGGAGCACCAGGTACAGAACAAGGTTAAACACCAGATACAGAACACAGGGTGGAACACCAGGTATAGAACACCAGGTACAGAACACAAGGTTAAACACCAGGTACAGAACAAAGGGTGGAACACCAGGTACAGAACACAGGGTGGAACACCAGGTACAAAACACAGGGTGGAACACCAGGTACAAAACACAGGGTGGAACACCAGGTACAAAACACAGGGTGGAACACCAGGTACAAAACACAGGGTGGAACACCAGGTACAAAACACAGGGTGGAACACCAGGTACA
>JACXGJ010001536.1:0-81350 GCA_016801105.1 Esox niger | reverse complement strand
GTTGGCACATTTTCCCAAGGTCTGGTTAACACTTTGTTTGTCTATAGGCAGAGCAAAGCAATAGAGTATTTCTGTCACTAGGGACGTTTTATATGCCCTTGTTATTTCTCAAACGAAATATTGTCCTCCAGAACACAAGACGTGTGTGTGTGTGTGTGTGTGTGTGTGTGTGTGTGTGTGTGTGTGTGTGTGTGTGTGTGTGCGTGTGTTTGTGTGTGGGCCTATACCTCTGTGTGCATGAGCTTGTGAGGGAAAAAGAGAGAGGGTGTATAGTCTTATAGCCTAGGCAGGAATAAGTCGGGAAAGGTTGGTATCTTCCTAAAGCAGCTTTAGGAGCCTATTGTAGTGTTCTCAGCTGCCATGGAACATATATGGACAATTTCACAGCAATCACACTAACGTTTGACTGTGCTATGTTGCCACCTAGTGGTCATGTTAATGAACACATTTATCGTTGACGGAGAACTATGATTGAGTTGATTGATTTCATTGTTACTCCTTTTCGCTCCAGAAAGGGCAGTGTTATCCTGTCCTAATCCATTTCTGTAGATTATAATGAATGCAGAAATTATAATCAGTGTACATACACAATAAAGTATAAAAACGAAGCATTTGGATTTGGAGAATACCCGTACGATATTATTTGTTTTCATTAGACTTTTTCGTAACCTGCAGATGGAGAAAAAGACAAAAGTAGAGAAAGGAAGCCAGTTTTAAAAGCGCCTTGCCGCCCTTATTTAAAACCGGGACGCGATGTGTGTCACGTGTTACCCGACAGTCAGGATCGCATTCTCAGTTTGTGGCAGCATCGGTGGATGGAGCACTAATCGCGTGCATCCACGTAAGAACGTTTGTACTGTGTTGTTAAATATCTAAAGAAAATACGGCACACATTGCAGAATAACGAGGAGCTAGTACGTTACTACTAGTAGTGATGTATAGCTTACGTTACCACTATAGCTATTTGTAGTTACAGTAGCTACCCCTTTCGACCGACTGCTAAATAAATGCATAGGTAGCTAATGTAGATGCTGTTTCATTTGGCTGTTCCTCAACGCTGTGTATTAACTTATAAAGTGTTTTATATAACACTCAAAAATACCTACATTACACCAGCAATGACTTCCTCGAGCATTTTTGTATGTAACTAATTTAACGTATTGGTAGGTGATATGCCAAGATCAAAATTAGTGTTTGCTGGTTCTGTTCACTGTTTTAAAAGAAGTCCTTATGCCGTGACATTGTGTATCGCAATGCCGTGACCCGGATTCGAACCGGGGTTGCTGCGGCCACAACGCAGAGTACTAACCACTATACGATCACGGCGAGCTACCAGGACTTGTGTGTTTGGCGTAGAATTCAGTCTATATGAATTAGCAAGGCAACTCTTTTGAAAGGGAGACCACTTTTACCTGAATTTTGAATTTGGATTGGTAATCAGACTATGAGATGGGCTATGGATTTTGAAAATGGATAACGAGACTTTTCTGTGCAAAATATTAAGTGAAATAACCATTCTGAGTGTATGGAAAATGTGGCATCTATTTTTATACCAGGTAATGAAATATGAGATTCACACGTTGTATATATTTGGTTAGCTAAAGACATTTTGATAAAAGCGACCCTTGTGCCGTGACATTGTGTATCGCAATGCCGTGACCCGGATTCGAACCGGGGTTGCTGCGGCCACAACGCAGAGTACTAACCACTATACGATCACGGCGAGCTACCAGGGCCATGCGCCATTTTGGAGAAATTGGAGCTTTAACCAACCAATAATATGACGTGGACAACAGGCATATTGACAACGCTCTATAAAACCACGCTGCTACATTATTTCTCTGCATTGGACCCGCAATGTATGCTATCCATGTGTTTGGAGAAGTATTGTTTGTCGTTTTATATAATTTTTGCATTCTAACTGTATTATCGTTTACCAAACTAGACAGCTACAGTTTTATTATATACTATTACATGAAGCTTGTTAGCTAGTTAGCCGCAACATTAGCCACCACGTTTGTACGGAAATTGCAGAATAGAGGTTTAATATGATTTACAAACGATGGGATTACAAACAGGCGTTTTTATAGTAGCAGGTCTAAGCTTTGCCCTTTCTCTCCCCCAGGAGGAGAGTACCGAACTGTGACAATGAATGGAAAACTCATCCCCTATACACCACTGGCGGTTGACTTCTGGCAAGTTAGGAAATGTCCACACGCCCGGCTGTTCTTCCTGTCCCATATGCACAGTGACCACACTGTGGGTTTGACCTCTACCTGGTCCAACAGACCCATTTACTGTTCGCCAGTCTCTGCTACACTGCTCAAACTCAAACTACAGGTGAGGTAGCTACTTTGCTCTCAAATTATATTGCACACCCAAAGTATGGTATTTTTCTGGACCCACTTGAAATTCTCTGCCTAGCTTTTGATATGAATGGCTATCAACCGTAGCGTCTCATTTTAATATGGCATGTGTTGAGTGCCAAATAGCTTCCCCTGCTCAAAAAATGTGCCTTTGGTCAGGTGGGAGAACGATGGATCCATCCTCTGGAGGTGGGGGAACCGTACATGCTTCCACTGGATGACATGGGCAGGGAGAGATTAACCGTCACTCTTATGGACGCCAACCATTGTCCTGGGGCGGTCATGTTCCTGTTCCAGGGGTACTTCGGCACCATACTCTACACTGGTAGGTTCTGTATTCCAGCCCACCACACAACACTCATGGGGGTCAGAATTACCACACCAGGCGTAGCCAGGTCTGCAGCCTGCTGGTTTGCATTTCTACCTCATCATTAAATCACCGATTGGAGGGTTGAAATGGAAAGAAAGGAGTGTAACAGGCTTTAAGGTCCAGAATTGATCGAGAGTTTGAGGCCCTATGCAATACTCATGGTCATGTTGTTTAATAAGATTTTTTCATTGGGCATGCCTCTGAAGTGTGTAATCCAAAATGGCGTTTGAGTTTGGCGTAAATCCTCTGAAGTGTTTTATGCATCGTTCTCTGCAGGTGACTTGTTGCTTAATGTTCCAAAACTAATGAAATGTTCCATGGGTGTGAAGAGGCTGTTGATAACGTGCCAAAAGTGACAAATTTCACTTTGTGGTTCATTGCAATTTGGCCAATAAATTCATTTCAATTTTAGTGAGTCATTTAGTTACAGTCTATTAATGATAACGTTAGAAATGGGTGGGAAAACGTTTATACAGGCCAACATTATGAATTAATTATTAAGAGTCAATCATATCAAGTGAAAATTAGAATTAACATTTTACCGGGGCTGTTCTGATTATCAAATGCCACCTTGGCAATTAGCATCGCCACTACTTTCCCCAGGGGGTAACTGTTTCAATAATCAGCTGAAATGAACTTCTATTTAAATTAGGGTTTTTCTGAAGTGTTTTACTGTCCTAAAAGACGTTTAAACAGGATTCCCAGGACCTTTGTGAATACATTCCCATGGCTTGCGTGCTGTGGGAGAAATATTTGGTTCCTCAAGCCGGCCGCCTTGTGAGCATTCCTATCTACAAAACAGTCCTGGCCTTTTTGGTTTTAGATTAGATTAGATTCAACTTCATTGTCATTAAACAGTGCAAGTACAGTACAACGAAATGCAGTTTGCATCTAACCAGAAGTGCAAATAGAGGAGGGTAGGAACATTAGCAAGTATTCAGTTTATGTAAGTACAAGTGGAATGTATAGATGTGCAGTTAATGCAAATGCATTGCATGTGGCAATTAAATGTCCAGTGGAAGTTGATGATCTCAACTTGAGAACTTGGTCTTTTAGTGATGAGTGCTCTGCGTTGTTGCCACAGCGACTCCTGGTTTCAAATTCGGGTCACAGTGTTGTGATACACTGAGCTTATTTCATGTGCGCTACCTTTAAACGGTGTCATCTAACTTGTTAGATTGACTGGGTTACTAGGCAACCACCATTACCTGATAGCTGCATCTGCTGTACAGATGAATGAGTGAATTGTTTCTGGATGATTTAAAAATGAAGTGGGGGGGGAAGGATATTGGTTAGCTCGAATGTGCTGCAATTGACTTGGACAGATGTGTATACTATTGTTTTTTTTCCTGACTTTCACTCCTTGTCTGCTTTTAACTCACCTGGCTGGCACAAGCCCTGGTAGCTCGCCGTGATCGTATAGTGGTTAGTACTCTGCGTTGTGGCCGCAGCAACCCCGGTTCGAATCCGGGTCACGGCATTGCGATACACAATGTCACGGCACAAGGGCTGTTTTTATTACAACTTCAAGCTTTCATCCAAGAGGCTCTTTAGCTTACTGTCTGGATAACGATAAAACGGCCATTTGTCACTATTTCGGTCTGTCACTGTGGTTCTCAACTTCCTTCTCTGGGACCAATAGGGTTCCATGTTGTAGCGGCCCTGAACTAGTTAACCAAAACAAGGACTTAAAAATGAATTTAGCTGGACCAGTTGCACTTGCTTTGGAACAATTGTAATAACACGTAGAACAGCATTGTAAACCCCTGTAGAAAATACTGTTTTTACATCACTGCAACTGCAGGTTGGTTGTTCATTGTGATCGTATCGTGGTTAATACCGTGTTGTGGCTGCAGAAACCCCAGTTCGAATCCGCAGCTTGCTGTTACACGATTGTTTCCTTATGAAATAAACAAGGTTCAGAAAGAGACACGATACATTAATGATTTCAAAAATGTTTTGCCTGAAACAATGGATGTTTCTTTGTCGACTTGGTTGAAGGGGCCTTTGTGGTAAACAGGAAGTCCTGAGTTCAAGCCTCACACGGGCCTTTTAAAATAACTACATGTGTTTGAATCTCCATTTAAGAGGTACAAGGGTTTGAACGAAGTTCATTTAGGGATAAATAGCCAGTGGTTCTTGATCAGTGATCACCGCTGCCTTTATTTTTAAGAATGATGGTGTACAGTGAACAAAAATACTTTAGTGTGAAATCAGTGTTAAGAATGTCATGTATGTATCATTATAAACTGCCTAATACAGTAAGGATTTACTCCGCGCCGCTCTCTATCGAGTAGGTAATGACATGTTCATACAGTATCTCACAGATGTGCTGTTTGTGTGGTTAGTCTAAAATGTTACCATATCATGGGACAGCTTCAAAGCGTCTATATTTAGGGCTTATGCCATTTTGAAGTAATGACCTCATTGAGATTTTGTTGGCTTATTGTGACCTGCGAACGGACTCCAGCGTTCTCATTGAATGAGCTTCTCAGGTGAGAGACCGCATCAGTGTCTGAAATGGCTACGCTTCTCCCAAACTGTCGTGCGCCTTTCAGTTCCAGCCCATACCGACCTCCTCATGTCATGTCTCTTGATTCCAGGAGACTTCCGCTACACCCCGTCCATGCTACGCGAGCCCTGCCTTCGGACCAACACCACCGTGGACGTTCTGTACCTGGACAACACCAACTGTGACCCGACGCGCACCCTGCCCTCCCGACAGCGAGCCGCCCAGCAGATCAAAGAGATCATCCGCAGCCACCCCGGTCACAACGTTGTCATCGGTGAGGGGGGCGATTAGCCAATGTGTCGTTTAGACATGCTAGTGTAGCGGGTCAGTTTCTACGTAGTCGTCATGGAAACACCGCCGCCTTGTTCGCTCAACGGTTGTTTTCGGTGCTGCTTTGTGCATGCTTTGGGGTCGGAGGCGGACCCTTCAGATATATTCTCTGGTCACCTGTTTGATGACTGGCAGTATGTCACCTTTATGTCCACATCACTGCATAACAGATTTACAAGCCAAATCAGTCAGATCCAATATATTTCATTATTTGAGCCCGAAATGACCTGCTTCTACATTTAGACAAGCATGAATCACTCTATGAAGTGCAGACAGTGTCCGCCGTTTGCTCATTGGTGCTTTCATCAGCCATGTGCTATGTAGTCCATGGTAGCTCTTAGTGTTTGTGTATTGGTTAGTGCTCTGCGTTGTGGTCGCAGCAACCCCGGTTCAAGTCCCGGTTACGTCCTCTGATTTCCTCTGGTTTTAAATATTCATTTGAACAGACAGAGCGGATGCACTTTAATGTTTGGTCTACATGTCTTGGCAAAATTGCTGTGAAGAAATTGTGTTACAGGATCATATAGTTCAAAGCCCATAATCCCCCTGCTTCCCAGAGGAGGGTAATACTTCTCAAATCGATTGTACTCGTTGCATTGTGATAAAGTATATACACGCATGATTATATTATACTGAACAACAATAACATGCAATTGCATCAATCTGGCCATAATCTTTCACATTATAGAAATATGCTTTTTGTGCGTAAAAAAAATGTTATTGCATGAAATGTGGGACCGACATGTAAGTTGTCGTTTTTCGTAGTTTGCTTATGTATTTATTTTTGTATTTTCTAATTCTATTTCTGTCTGTCATGTATCGGCCAGGCCTATACTCCCTAGGCAAGGAATCTCTGCTGGTCCAGCTGGCCATGGAGTTTAAGACATGGGTCGAAGTGTCCATTGAGAGGCTGGAGACTCTGAGGGTGCTGGAGCTACCGGACGTGTTCACCACTGAGCCCGGTGCCGGCCGGATCCGGGTTGTGGACCAGTCCGAGATCCGCTCCGCCAGTCTGCTCCTGTGGAACCGGGAGCACCCCACTCTGGCCATCCTACCGACCAGCCGACCTGTGGTCTCATTTCACCCCAATGTCCATGTGGTGCCCTACTCTGACCACTCCTCTTACCAGGTATCGAGGTGTCCTGTGTGTTAATATAAGAGTGTCTCTTAAGCATTTCAACACAAACTCAGTCCTACAGATATATATTTGACAGGTGTACCGGGTATTATTATAAAAAGGATTAGAGTGTTTGCTAAATAACAAAAATGCTAAGAAAAGTAATTTAAGTTAAAAAGAAATGATACAATGTAGGAAGTGTCGTGCAATGAATTAGGGCAATAAAAGGCACTGCTGAGATTCGAACTCAGGATCTCCTGTTTACTAGACAGGCGCTTTAACCAACTAAGCCACAGCGCCTGGTGACAGCTGCTAGCTGTTGCCTGAACCAGTTCAGGAAAATGAAATGTAGTAGTTTCAGAAAGTCAGTTTGTTTTCAGTTCTGTTTAACCTGAAATATTTAAACATAACTTTTTAACATTTTTGTGATTTAATTTTTTTTGCTGCACAAAGCATTTTAATGTACAATCACACGCTGGACAAGAGACAAACATGAATGAGTTCAGCACGATCTTAAACGTCTCATTTAGTTCAGCAGTGGTTAGACCTCTCCTGGAATCCCATAATTCTGTTGTAGTCCTGAACTAAATTGCCTAGCTGACACGGTGAACTCATTTCCTGAGTTAGCTATGACAGACTTTACATACTAAGAATTCCTTTCACATTTCCTGTTGGGAAAAGTAGGCAACACTGTTTAGTTTCTGTCTGTCAGTAGTAACTTTTGAGGAGAATTGAGGAGAGTTTGCCGTTAAATTCCCTGGAAAACCCCTCCCCCTGCATGCTTACAGGGACATTGAAGGGCCATTCAGACACCTCCCCACAGCCATTTATCATAAGCACCTCATGAGATTTAGTTGAACTGCCACATTGCATCAGACCACTCAATGTAAGTTTGTTTCACTCCAACATTTTGAAACCGTTCAAGCCACCAATGTACTGCCTCCAAACATGGTTACAACTGTCATGTGGATGTCACCATCAGGCCTTGCTTTCATTGCCCTCTCAAATGATTCGACAGTAGCATTCCTCCAGACCCATTGTTAAGCATTCACGCAATTCGTGACCATTTAGGTATTGCCAAAAGACTCAGAAGTCAGTTAATGGATTCATCTAAATCGTCTTTGACCTGGCCAAATTCATGAAATGCCACAGTTGGTTTGTTAGCCAGTTATTTAGCTCATTACCTGCCCCTAAGGATAATAGTCCACATGACGAAGCGTCGGCTTGTTCCGGAAAGAGGGCGTCGGCTTGTTCTGGAAAGAGGGTGGGGTTTGGTATAATCCGGTTTAACAGGTATAGAATAAAGGGGAAAGGAATGACAGTTATTTTGTCTTCACGTACCTAACACCTCTCTCTTACTACCAGGAATTGGAAGATTTTGTCTCAGCCCTGAGGCCCACCTCACTGGTCCCCATCGTCGGCAGGCCTTCCTCTGGCATCCCCTCGTTCTCCGCCCTTCTGCCTCGGAGGAAGCGCCACGAAATCCTGGTTCCCGAGTCCGTCCAGCACTACATGAAGGGAGGATCCGAGTTTCAGGCTCAAGTGGCAGGTCCGAACAGCATTTCAGGTTATGGGGGTCTGCCACGCCGGCCCATCCGACCCCATCCACCAAGAGGGGTGTTGTTCGAGTCCCCCAGGAAAACGTCTTCCCAGGGATCCACATCTGGGTGTGTGGTGGTGGAGGCGTGGGAGATGCACCCCGTGGAGCGTTCACGAGGTCAGGAGGAGGAGATGGACTCAGAGTCAGAAGGAGATGGAGAGGAGTCTGACTGTGTTCTGATGGATCTGAGTAAAGACCCCAGCCCGGCCAAAGACAGTGACCCCGGCCCCAGTCTGACCAGAGTCCCCAATCTCAACCGTGGGGGGGGGAGAGACCCGTGGAGCCTGAATCTGGTCCAGAGTGTTTCTGAGAATCTGGACCTCAACCTGGGCGAGGAGAGCTTGCGTTTCAGTCAGTTCACACAGAGTAATTTTGCCCCGATGGAGGTTCTGAGAAACACAGCTGTTTCACTCAGAACCAGGGGTGTGATGGAGAACCAGTCTCACCAACCACCTAGTGACAGTGACAAAATGGCTGCCCTGAACTGTAACCCAAACCAAGTGTCATTAAACCAAACCAGTCCTCACACTGGAAGCCTGGACCAAGAGAATGGTCTTGCTCCATTACTGGATGTGTGTCTGAACTCCAGTTTCGATGTCAGTGCCTGTTTGAACACTAGGAGCCCTACTGAAACACATCACCACCTAGAGGACTGCGAAATATCGCTTCTGTTTTCCCTCCCCTTCTCAGATGAGGATCTGCATGACTCCGGGCGGTACTCTAACAAACACCTGGATCTGAGCTTTATCAAAAGGTTCAGCCTCTCTCCTTCAAATGTGGAGTAGGGTAATATTGCCCTGAACTGGGCGGTGGTCCGTTTCGCCCCCAGCTAATGGTAAAAGTAATGATTCGGGAGATGTGAAGCTGACTGTAGATGTTTTCCCCCTGGGAATCCATTACTTTAGATGTGTTCCAGTCGAGAAATTGAACTTCCCTGTTGCACTCTGCGTGAGGAAGCGATCTTAGCTGTTTACACTGGTCAGCGAGAGACTCGTGAAAACCTGTGTGTTTTCACAAGGGACCTGAGTGTTTTTTTTCCTCACATTTATTCATGTTAAAACACTTATTCACTTTGAAAAGTATGGTTAAGTTTTACCTGGTATGCCAGATAATAATGGAGAATGTCCACTTAGCTTGCATTTCGGTTGAGAACTGACACTATGTCCAGGAGACAAACCAATAATTTGATTGTCATTTAATTGATGTCATTATTGGCGTTTACAGGAGCAGAATTAACCCCACCCAGTCCAGTGTCATGGGTAGTGTGTGCAATGGACTTCTTTAATTGCCCATAACTGAACAGTGTTTTGAATGTGAATTCCACGTACTTCTCAAATGTTGTCTCGGAATCACTGCAGTGTTGTTTCCAACCAGTGTTGATACTGTGAGAAATGTGTTAAATAAAGATGGACGAAGTTGATGCTGGACTGCTGTTCATGGCTCCCGTGCAAGGGGTTAATCTTCCCCCAATTGCTTGGGGGTTTTTCACTGGAGGATTTAGTGTTCCGTTGTTGCTACCATTTCCATGTAATTTCAACATTTGGCCAGAAGGAGGCAGTAGAATGCTGTCAGAAAAATGTCATCTTGTGTTTTAACCGAGCAGCGCAGTCAGGGGATTCCAACATCAGCTCGGGGCAATGGAGCTTACACTGAAAATGGGTGTCCCGCTACAAAGTTATATATCGCAGAGATCAATCTCAATTCCAAGTCTATTTACTACCGTGCCTATACTTCATTTATTAAGTATTTATACCACCTTCACACAAATGTAAAAGATATACCTTGATTTTGACAATTGGAAGAGATAAAGGAAAAATACAATGCATTTAAAAGTGGTCTGTTCATTCTATTTCTATGCATGCAATACAATCCAACATGCAAGATGTAGTTACAGTGATGTAGTTACAGTGAGGGGGAAAAGCCATTCCAGCCTTGTGTAGGTCTACAATCTTGTCCCTGACATCCTTGTACAGCTCTTTGGTCTTGGCCATGGTGGAAAGTTTGGAATCTGATTGATTGCTTCTGTGGACAGGTGTCTTTTATACAGGTAAGATACATTTACAGGTAAGGTTTAAGAGTGTTTTCCTAATCTCAGCTTGTTTCCTGAATAAAAGACACCTGGGAGCATGAAATCTTTCTGATTGAGAGGGGATCAAATACTTTCCCCCCTCATTAAAATGCAATTTTTTTTATATGCATTTGCATTTTTTATATGCATTTATCTGGATTTTTTGTTTTTATTTTGTCTCGCACTTACAATAAACCTACCATTTAAATGAGTCTGATAATTCCTTTGTCAGAGGGCAAACGTACAAAATCAGCATGGGATCGAGTGTTTTCCTCACTGTATTTAGGGATTGCTATTTTTGCAACTTCAGCAAAAAATCTCAAAACATACAGTACCAGTCCAAAGTTTGGACCCACCTAATCAAGGGTTTTTCATTTTCCACTTTGCAGAATAATAATGAAGGTGTGAAATAATTTGTATGGATTTATGTAGTAACCACAAAACTGTTGATCTGATCCAAAAACATTTCATATTGTAGATTCTTCAAAGTAGCCAAGCTTTGTCTCCATGACGACTTTGCACTCTGTGCATTCTCTCAATACAATTATATTGGATAAAAAAGGAACAGGGTAAAAAACCTTTTTCTTTTCTCACTTGTGAAACCCCCAAAAACCTGGTCCGGTCGGCCTAGTCATCTTAGCAAATGTTCCAGGAAGCTCCAGGTTTAAAAACTCCCCAGGTCAGTGCTTCAACTGTGGCAGTATCATTTAGCACACGCAGGTGCTGAGGATTGACCTGCTACTGCCACCTGTAGTGTGATAATGGGAATTTAACCCACAGAACTCTGTTACGGTGTCTGTATCTGTTTGTCCTGAAATAAATAAAATAATGTTTTAACCCAGGTCTGCTTCACCACTGAAAGCTGTGGATATGTCTGTCATTGATGTCTCAATTCAGGTTCACAGGTCAAGGCAGGTTCACAGGTCAATGCATGTTCACAGGTCAATGCAGGTTCACAGCTCAAGGCAGGTTCACAGGTCAAGGCAGGTTCACACCTCAAGGCAGGTTCACAGCTCAAGGCAGATTCACAGGTCAAGGCAGGTTCACAGCTCAATGCAGGTTCACAGGTCAATGCAGGTTCACAGCTCACACTGTCATGTCCCCACTGGTGCCGTTTACCATGTTATTCAGTGAAATGTTTAGTGCACTACCTACAGCCAAAGTCTGTTGGGAGCATAGGGAATAGGGCACCATTTTGGACCAATTTTCTCTGTGCCCAGGCAGCTTTCCCTGGGAACGGCACAACGTGAAGATAAGTTACCGATTCTCTAATGAAACACGTGACCTTTCACACGGTGAGCACCGAGCATGAGCAGCATCTGGAGGAGGTGTCGGGGGGGGGGGGTGACCCAGATTCAGAGACCAGGAACAACATGTATGCTCTCTACGGATCGTACATGGATAATCATCATGCACGGTTCATAATATATTTGAATGTTGACAAAATTGCTCCAGTTGTCAAGCGATGTACCTGCAGCCAGAGATGTGGCATGATGAGTTAGAAGTGTGTTGTACTTGATTGTCTCCAGGGATGTTTGGGGGAAATGTGTGATAACTCATTATGGAATAGTTCTATTCTGGATCATTTTAAGCACCAAGCAAGAGGACCCGAAGGTGTACTGAAGAAATTAAACCACTGAGAAACAAGAATAAACTTCTAACGACTCTAAGGATGATGTATTGCAAAAAGTATAATAATTTAACGTCTAACATAATAAAGCAGAAAAATGTGCACTAAACTGTAATGATGTACTTTACTTTTTTCATATTTCTGAGAATATGTGGTTGATATGTGTGAAACTGACAGAAATAAAAGTGGTGACTGTACTTTCGCCTCATATTATTCTTTCAACTGTATTTACATAGAAATAGTAATAAACATATATAGGAATAATAGGAATACAAAATGTGAATCACCTCTCAGTATCTCTGTTCATCTACACTCCTACGCAATTTGAATGGTTTGCCCTCTGCTTTTCATTAGGAAGTAACTGTATTTTTACCAGTGTAGGCCGCGATCTGCTAAGAAAGGTCAACTAAACCAGGCAAACGGCTTAATAGTCCTTTTCGTCAAATCTGATCCTTGGAGATAAAACGTTGACTGGGAGACACAGGATTCAGATAGGATAAAAGAGTTCTGTGTTGAGCTTATCACTAAGCCAACAGACCTAACTTTAAGATGTCTGAACAGTGCACATTGATGGACTATATATATATAGACAAATGTACACCATAAATATTTGTTACGGGGTATATTACCGGTAGATATTAGAGCCCATGCACTGCCCTACTGTGTACATCAGAGATAGAATGTCGAGGCACTAGCCAAGCATAATCAATGAACAAGCTTTCTTGAAGCCGAGGTACAGCTTGAGCATTTCACTACTGCTTTCACTGCCATTGCAGATACAAGAGATAGAACAGAGAAAGGTGAAGAACAGATCAAACCCCTTGCTCACTCATGATATGTCTGATGCCACGCAGAAAATAAATGTGGCACGGGCTGAGGCTAGAATAACAGCTCCAATTTCTGACTGGCAGACGTCAAAACAGTTGAGAAATCTCTATGTTAAGACAAAACCTCAGTAATGTGTAAATACATTACCTGATTGCAAGGGGAATCCAGACAAATTCTGGAAAGCTGTAAAAAGCCCGAAGTTCCTCCACCTCGTTGTCAAGACAAATTGTTGTACACTCTGGGCTCATTACTGATAAGAAAGCAATTGTTGAAGACTCAATCACCGCTTCACTGCAGCAGGCTGAATGTGAGAGAACTGCTACAGTTCCTCGTACGTAAACAAAAAAAGAACCGATGATTAACAAACACAAATAAATAAGCAAGGTATTTCGGTGTCACTGCACATGGTTTCGGTAGCGATATCAACAAAGATTAGACAGACAGGACCCAGGTCTGCTGGTAAGTGCTGCTCAAATAATTCCAGGAGCTGTAACATATATATTTAATTTAACATTTATTACGGAAGTATGGAACGCCACACAGTTGCTGCCATTACATAAGAGGGTTGATACCAATGACATTGTGACCTCTAAATTGTCATACCTGGCAAAAATTCTGGAGTCATTGGTAAATGCACGATGGCACTCTTAGCTGACATCAGAATTTGGTTAGCGCTGTTTATCTATATGGCTAAGCACTCCATTTTTGTTAGCAAATTGACTTTGTTTGGCTGAAAGAAACCTGCCCATTGTAACGGATGGAGCTGGATCTAATTTGGTAGTAGTTTACAGGAGTTACCCGGGGTTACATTTTAGGCCACATTTATGGTGCCCTCCACACGTACTGGGACTGTAAAGTCCTATTTGCTATTATTGCAGCGCACTCGAGGCATATGTCATTTTAATTGGATGATTAATATAGTACAAAATGTCCCCTTTGATTTCTGTCAGTTTTAATACGAACTCTTAATAGAACTGCATTATTACTACGGTATAGTGAAAAAATAATACTAATGTAGTCCTTTGGAGTCTCTATCTGAAAGATCTTCTGGGGAGTAATGTGCAATAAAATACTACTGTACCATTACAAGTGTAATACTCAGGCTGTATTACATAACAGTCCTCCCAGGAGAGATGTGTGATAAAATAATGCAGCTGTAGCAATGTTGAGTCTCTATCTGAAAGCGGTCCTCTGAGACAAATGACATGCTGAAGGTGTCATCTAAATGAATGAATGCTGTTTAATTAACTCTCCTCATGAACATCTGCAAGACACTACAAGTTCAGCTAGGTTGAGGTTACTCCATCTCTCAATCTTGGATTGATCAGTGATGGTCTATTTCGGTTGGACTGGTATGAATGAAAAGGAAATGCCTATCTCCTGTATCTCTTGTCCTGCTCTGCACTGGAAAGCTAGTACGAGAAATTATATTACTCTCTTCTTTTTCCCACTTCATCTTTTCTGTGGGTCTAGGTCATCAGTGCTTTATTAGGTAAAGCTATTTAAGCTATTTAATGTAGCCATATTTCTTATATAATATAATTCATAATTTCCCAAAGTTATTAAATAATATTCCGTTTAGTGTTCTACCCCTTGACTATTCCTTGATATAAAAGAGATTAACTCATAATATGTCATTAATCTGAAATCAGATTAGATTTTGATAGGCTTTGATCCACTCATTTGCATAGTCTTATTCAGGTACAGTACAACAGACATTATTACATTACACTCATACAAAGAAAAATTGATAATGACATCTATTACATGATGTTAACTTTTTCTAATAATATGTAACATTAATGTGGTGTCAGATTAGATTTTATTAGGCTTTGATATGAGAGAATCCGTTTTAAATAGACGTATACATGTCACATTAGAGATTGACTAATATCAAATATGGTTGAGTGCACTAACACCAAGAAACAGTACACTGCTGATCATGTACATCTGTTGTGTGGCAATAGAGTTTTCTGATTCGGTGTAAAACTAATTATTGTGTGTGTATCAAGACTGGTTACTATAAAATATACTCCCCCACAACCACTTTTAAAGGGTAGTTCATTGGAAAATCATGCTAACTGAGGACTGAGACAGAGCTGAATAATGTATTGTTTTAAAACACTACTGTATGTGCCTGAAGGAACAACTAGGGTTACCGAAATGTCACCGAAATGTGATTTTTGGACGAACCATCCCTTTAACCAGCAGTGTGTCTGCAAACTCAGGTGTTCCTTCAGGGTCATGAAGGCAGTTTGACCATACAAAAGGGCATTTCAACACCATAACCATAATAAGCTAAACACTGGATAAAGGGATGTGGAATGTGTGCAGATGGGTCAGTGTGTTGAAGAACACTTCAGAGGGAATGAGTTCCATCTGATCAGTCCAGAATCCAGACGCGCTCCCTCTCTATTGGAGTGGATACAGGACGGGATGACAGGCATGTCAGAGGATGTCTCACCTTGCCTGACAGAGTAATTGACACATTCACCAGCACAGTCATCAAACACATCTGCTCCGGCTGATTCATTCACATGTCACTCCTATATCAGCCCCTTCGCCACACATCTATTTGGGTCCAGTACAAGATTTCAGGCACTTGAAAGTCAGGGAACAATCGTTGTCAAGCTGAGACAATCATAGCTGAATGGATAGGAAACCTGCTTCACTCCAGGTCCCAATCCAAGGCCCAGGGTGTAGACCGGACACATTTTGGCTTTAGTTTCAACCCTTTGGTCAATGGGCTACCATGACATGAGTCACATTACGTGAGGAAGATGACATGACACAAGTTCAGGAGCTCAAGTACTATATCATCATCGGCTGCTCAAAACCAATCTTCCTGATAACCGTCTCCGTTGATACATCTTCAAAGTTTACAAAACCATGCTGGTTTATATAGTTTACATTTTTATGTATGTTACTGCCATGCTGACTATTTCTACAATATCCAATACTACTACCAATATTGATAATTTACATTCATCTTTTTAGATTGCTACTGTGTACAATGTTATATATATTATTGCTTTATCCTCTTGGTACATATTTTGTACCTTTTGTACATTTTTCTTCTTAATTTTCACACCATAGTTGCAGTGTGCTATGCCACTATTTATAAGCTTATTCCACTCATATGTATCTAATATTTCAATAATTCTATCAATTATTGCTAAGTCACACTGTTCTGTATATTACTGCCATACTTGCCATATCTATATGCTCAATAATACTACCCAGATTGCTGCAAGTTCACAGTACTCTTTTTTTTGTTGCTTTATTTTATAATTATTTTCTGTCTAGCTATATTTTTGTGCATATACTTCTTAACTCTTACATTGTGGTTTGTCAGGTGCCATATCATAAGAATGACATTGTGCAAGATGATGGTGTTGTTCAGGGCATTTGACAAATAAACCATGAATCCTTGAAACTTGAAACCTTGTTACAACTCAGCTAATAGTGACAGCATTGTAGCTAATAGTGACAACCTCGTAGCTAATAGTGACCGCCTCGTAGCTAATAGTGACAACCTCGTAGCTAATAGTGACAGCGAACCAGCCATTTAACATTTAGTTATATGTACATGTTATTGCCTCATTGGCTTGTAGCTTAGTTTACAAAGTAATTATAGGCCAGAGTTAAGCATTACGTATAATTACATATTGTAATTTGAGGCTAATGTAGCTTACTAGCTAGCTATACAGTTTGGAAGCAAGCACAATGAAAATATATTGTCATTGAGTTTCACAAGTACATGGCGACTCTGCTCATGAGACAGCCTCACAGTGTTGGCTTAAGAGTACTGGCAAGCTCCTTGCTAACATTAGTTAGGTGCTAATAGGATGTATGCAAATGTTATTGTTATATTACAGCCATATCGTTTTTTTTAGGTTGCCTAACCTTTCTAGATAGCAAGAGTTGGTTTGCGTGGTTAAAGGCAGATGCAGCTACGTCTGAGTTTGAATGAAGAAGGTAATGTACCCAGTCTGGTGTTTGTTAGCTCTCAATGCTTAATGGACACATTTCATAATTTACAGAATGGTGAAATTGGCATGTTTTTGGGCAGGTTTTGAAAGGGGTTTTAGTGTTCTTTTAGTTGTCATGTTTTGTGGATAGGTTTGTGAACAATAACACATTTAGTGGTGGTCAAAGCCACTATCTACATCCAGCAGTGGCTACCCAGATCAGTCATATCTCACAATAATAGTTTATCCTATTAAATAAAGGAAGCAGAATGCTGATAAACAAATAATCACCTCATTGTGCACCTGAAACACGGTGCTGAAGATGGACACATTTCAGGAATGATAATATTTGAAAAGGGAAAAACACTAATGAATAGAGTAGTTGTAACTTTGGGGTTTATTAAATGGCACACAGTGGAAAGTTTAGCAAGAAAGCATACCTCAACTATGCAGTAAAATCTTGCCTGAGCCCCAAATCCTACCCTATTCTCTACATAGAGCTCTGGCCACACGGAATGCCCTATGTATGGAATGCAGAGTCCCTCCAGGCACCAAAAGACCTTTCAGTCCTGAGGGCTTAACTCAACAAGCTACAGGCTGAGTACTTGTGAACAGGAATTATAACGAGCTCACTAATGATAAAGGTTACCCACCTTGCACGTTCTCAATAGCTGTCAAAGCCTTCCACATTATACTGTAGCTTTACCTGCCTGCCAAGTAGCCATGCCATGAAGTTGTTATCATGGGAACGGAAGCAGGCTGTCACTGTGGCTGCTTCTCTGAGGACTGTGGTGCTGTCAGTTTAGACCGTAGTGTATCAATGCCTGAGAGAGAAAGATGAAAGGAGAGTGGGTGGGGTGGAGAGAACGAGGGGACATGGAGAAATTAAGGCTGAAAGAGGGAGAGATACAGAAAGAAAGAGACAAACAGAGATGGCCCCATCGCTGTCTGGGCTCCATGCCAAAAACATCACTTAACAACAAAGAGAGAGTTCACTCCTGTCGGCCACTCAGACTACAAATGCCTTCACAACACCATCAGTGAGGGGAGGGAGAATGTGAGAGTAAAAGCTGTAATAAAAGCACTCAATTATTTCCCTTGATGGATTTAATGGCACGGCGCCCCTCTTGGTGAAGCATTGCTAATGAGATAACACGGGACACTTCCTGTTTGCCCAAACAAGGTCTTCATTAGGACACGGTTTTCTATGTAACATTTTAATTTGTGTTTCTTATTGGATACATCGAGACAGGCCTTCCCAGTTGAAATGCGCTATTTAAGTCAATTATTGTTAATAATATTTATCTTTATTGACACGCAGACCCAAATGGCATTCCATAATTTCACAATGTTTTCTTCCTTTAGGTAGATCCCAAAAAGGCACAAATTTAAAATATTTCTTGCATTTAAAATAAGCGTTTCTCTGGAAGAAAATGTCTGAATACTTATCTGCAAATTATCAGTTCGTAGCATTTTTTACGACCTGCCACACATGCACCCATAAGCACGTGAAACTGACAACAAACTTGCTGTTGCTAACGATATCACTTCCTCCCTGAGAACCGAAAAAAATCTCTACAGCCTTTTTTTATGTGCAGTTTATTTATTCACAGTTTTCCCAGGATCACCCGCCATGATAATTCAAAGAGGATTTAGTACAGACCTGACGATCCAATGGCCAATGAGGTACACTCGTAGCAATTTCATTAGTGATGGATGTAAACTTTCAGAACATTTTACACTCGGCTAGTTGAAAAGCCGCTAAAAACCAGTGTGTTGGTTGCTGCAATGCTAACGTTAATGGTGATTAGCTACCCCAGCGGCAGTTCAAAACACGAACAAATCTTTGTTCATTTTAAAGTATTGTAGCAACCCGCAGACGCAGTATACATCAGAATCTTTAATTTTGTTAAGCCCTGGTAAGAAGGTCCCAGTCAACCTGGTTTCGGGTTGACCACAGCAATTTCTGGATGGTTCCAAGGCCAGGCGTTGAGGTGTAGGCGCAGGGGGGCTGCGTTTGACACGTTTAAGGTAATGTTGATCTGCGATTCTCTTTTACATTCAGTGTGCAAGCTGAACACTTGAAGTTAACCTGATGTTTTATTTTGCTGCTTGAGACTTGACTTAGTAAAATGAGAAAACACTTGAAACTCGATTTCAACTTGAGCATATGACTTGTGACTTAACTTGGACTTGCGCTGTATAAGTGGAGTGACTTTCCTTAAGCATAATCGGGAGATGAGGAACAACATTTTATTCAAGGAATTTCCTGTTGATTAGTTCAGCAACAGCATGATTTATGAAGGGTTATACAGTATGTTTCTCTACTTTCATTTCTTGAAGATTCATGTAGCATCTCATTTCTTTAGCTAAGTATTTTTTGTTATTTTGTCAAGTTATTGATATTCTTAGATGATCTTCATGTTACTTTTAAAACATATTCTTTGTTATCAAATAAGCCAATCGACGACAACATAAAAACCTACAGACTACCTACTGACTAATATTAGGTTCCTTTAAGCTAATTAAAAAAGTATACTTTTTTTGATAATCGTTAACAAATTTTAAAACATTCTTAACCAATTACTTGAAGCAAAAATGTTGGACTTGACTCGATCTGAGCTGTGGGACTTTATTATGACCCCCTGTCTAATATTGTGTAAGTCCCCCTTTTACCTCCAAAACAGTCCTGACCCGTCAAGGCATGGACTCCACTAGACCTCTGAAGGTGTGCTGTGGTATCTGGCACCAAGACGTTAGCAGCAGACCCTTTAAGTCCTGTAAGTTGTGAGGTGGGGCCTACAGACTGGGAACACCCCACAAGGGCTGCAGTTTTGGAAATGCTCGTAAGCTTGTGACAGTTTGAGTAACTGAATTAGAAAAAAAGTGCATGGGTGCCGATATAGCTTTGGGTGATGAGAATGTTTGACCATCGAAACCCAAAATTCAGAAGTTCTTCTGTGAATATGTACAGATGGTAAAGCACTAGAAACCCCTCGGTTTCGATCAGTTGTTCTAATTCTACCACGCAGTTTAGTCGCCAAATATCAAATTCTTTTTGAAATCCTACATTGTTTACAACGCAGCCATTTGGGTATTTGACACATTAATCCCAGACAAACCACAACTGTTCAACTAGCCTTCCTCCTCCAACCGATCGCTCTGTAGGGATCACTCATCGTCTTTATTCTTGGATCAGGAATAAGGAGTCTGAACTCGCTGGAGGAGGAGAGACTCTGAGGAGAGTCTGACAGAAACAGAACCAGGATGAAAGGAGAGTGGTCTATGGGTGGACACACACACACACACACCGGATGCTGAGTGGTTTTGAAGTTGTAACATTAGAAAGTCGAAGGGAAACACTGTTCGGAGCAAAGAGGTCAGAGAAGAAAAACAGCACGGTGTACACACGAGGCGAGAGAGAGAGGATCTAGGGACAACATACAAAAAGGTTGGGATTTCAAAAGTGTTTACTTGGAGTAGATTCACACTCAGGATTCACATTCAAGCACATCCACCTCTATCCAAAGTCATTGCTGAGATTCAAAAGCCACAGGCTATTCATCCCTAAGAAGATTTCATTCAAACACTTGTACCTCTATGAAATGGCACAGCTAAGCAATGGGCTGAGCAAAAATTAATAAATGCCTCGGCCACAGTGAGATTTGAACCATCAACTTGGGGATGTGGACAAAGACATTCCCTGCATTTGACAGAATATCTGTCCATTATTTTCCATTATCGTCAGCCCTAAAATAATGAGAACCAAAATTTCACCAGAAAACATCTCTTCCCGTGTACCATAGTGGGCTGAGCTGCAAGCATTGCCATCCCTAAGTTAGTGGATGATTTTTTTGGGGGGGGTAAGACATTTTATATTTGGTCAAAGACATTCCCTGTATCTGAAAGATGTTCTGTCCATTGATTTCTGTTAAAGTCTACCCTAAAATGATGTGGTCTTGTTGATAGTATTGGTAAGGAAGAGACAGAATACATGAAAATCCATTTTCTCAAAGGAACAGTCTTGATTGACAAGAACATGAAGTTTGGCAGTCATCGGCTGCCATATATAGTGTCATTTATACAATCCATAAAGGCCACCAAACTTTCCACCTGTAATGTCTCTTCTAGTGTAGGTCACTGGGCTAACCGGTGTGCTTTTGCATCACCAAGTTGCTGGTTCAAGTCCTACTTTAGTCCTGGCTTTTTACTTTGTCCAGCCATAAGCAAAGCCTATGGCTTTTCCCAATGGGAAATCTTTTTCCATTCATATGTGGGCAACGACATCCCTTCCATTTGATAGATGTTCCTCAGGCCGACTGTCCCGTCAATCTTACCAATATCTTAAGATGGCCTTGGACCTACTTGATGTTCAACCACCCCTTCAGCATCAATCAGTTTTCCATCAATCAGGATTTTATGTCAATTGTAAATGGCCCCTGCTAAGATCATGAACTCCAACCCAAACTCTTTGACCTGCGTAACATGCTCTACGGATGGCGAGAACATGATGCTCCTCATCACCTGGTGAAGACCTTCCCTATGGTTAATCATAGTGATGAGAAAACCATTCCATAACGATTCCTCACTGCTGCAGGGAGCAAATTCCTGGTCTGTATCGAGGGAAGGATGAACAGAGCGAGTTCATAGGACCTCAGACTGGGGGAACGTGTGCAATGAGATCACATTAAAACATGCAACTCAAAATGTCTTTTAAACAATCGTCTGGCTTAGACAACTGAGGCAGTGTCACTGATGTCTTGTGTACAGGATGTTTGTTTCCAGGCCTCTGGTATGTTTCAGAGAGCACGCAGAGGAGATTCCACTCTCTAGACATCTCTTGCATTGGGTTGCATGTGTATTTGTGTGTGTTGATAACCACCACTAGACCTACATGAACCGAATGTAGTGCACTCCATTGGAAAGAGTTTGCCAGTTAGGACTCACCCTAGGCAGGGCTTCTCACGAGGTTATACTGTATGCCCTGATAAATCACAGTAATATCCTCCCAGACGAGGAACATTGGAGCTACTGTCTTTGTAGTTAGAGTGAACAGCACAGAGGAAATTAAGTTGGATAGCAACCTGAGGTGAAATTATTAGCTATCTGCCTTTCTTGAGGCTTAGCGCGATATATACAAACTACTTCAGAGAATTGAAGGCTCAGATTGGATCCTATTACCCACAGGGCTATGGTTATAATTTGTGTGTCGGCATTATGGGTTCTTTTAGGTGCATAAAAAAATATATATTCTTAACGGCTTGAATTCTGTGGAGGCGAAAATAATACATTTTAGAAAGGTCTTGCTTATCTGTGCCCATACAGTAAACAAATGTTCAAATGATTGCGATTATACAAGTAAGGGTGTCTAATTTATACATGATTAAGTTATGTAAGTGTGAGGATGAAATAATAATCGTCTTTGAAGGCGGTGGTTTTTTTTACGACTATTCATTTAGACTTCCCTGTCATGACACAACGAGGGAGGGGGAGAAAGGGAGACACAGCGGGAGTAAGGGATAGAGGCGAAAGACTGATCCTCTTTGTGTGAGTTGTTTGTTTGTCTGACATTTTGACTTTCTGTTGTGTAGGAGGAATCAGAATGCTTTTGAAGACATGGGCAATTTGAGAAGCTCCTTTATTCATCCTCCAAGTATGACCATTCATCCATAGTTCTCCCTATTGCATTATGTGATATTTCCCAAATGGAAAATGTGTACTTTATAAACTTACAATTACCTCAATTGAAACCATTATGAATACATTCAATGAAAATGGCATATGTATTACGCTGTAATATAAGCAATGTTGCTTACATTACAGTTTTACCGATTGCTAACAAGCATTTGTCGACTGAAGTCACATTGTCAAACCTCTTCACACAATCAATGAAACAGAAGTGTATGTGAACCTAACTCTTTTCTAATTCATACTCTACCAAAACTGCAGTAACCAGATGTATGTATATATATATATATATATGTTAGTAGATTATTGAATCATGACATACACAACTGATTGCAGTTTCAGCTGAAAACCCACCCAAGTGTTGTACATTGTACCCTTTAAGAGAAACAGTGAAGATAAGGCTCAACCCGTGCAGAGCACAAAAGGGGGAAATAGCAATGTTCCTCACTCAAAACCTTTGTTTTCAACTTTTTTGGAAAGGATAGAAAAAGTTCTGAACTTATGTAATGCTCCTTGTTGTTGGTGTTTAGGTCAGTTTGATGTGTGTGTGACTGCATGTGTTTTCATGATGTGCGTGTGTGTGTGTGTGTATATGTGTGTGTGACTGCGTGTGTTTTCATGATGTGTGTGTGGGTGTGTGAGTTTGTGTGTGTGTGTGTGTTTGACTGCGTGTGTTTTCATGATGTGTGTGTGTGTGTTTTCATGATGTGTGTAGGTGTGTGTGTGTATGTGTGTGTTTTCATGATGTGTGTGTGTGTGTGTGTGTGTGTGTGTGCACGCTTTTGACCCCGTGAATCCTGGGTAATCGTTTATTCGCCACCTCTGTATCTCCTTTCTACCTCACTTGGAAATGTCCATCTCAATTACACGAGAATCATGTTTGTAGGACACTGTAGCATCTTTAACTAGGCCTGTGTCCCATTTGACTTTCCTAAAAAACAAGTGTGCCACAAAGGAATAGAATGTATGTTAGGACTCACCCTACGCCTGTTTTTTCTGGGCTTTATACGAAATGCCCTCATAGATCCCTCTAATATTCTCCAAGAGGAGAAACACTGTAGCTACTGCCTTTGTGGTTAGAGTAAACAGCATAGGAGAAATTAGGTTGGTTTGCATCCTGAGGTGAAATGGTTAGCTAGCTGCCTCTCTCTTGTGTCTTAGCGCCATATACACACCTTCAGAGAATTCAAAGCTCAAATTACCCCCTATTCATGACAAGATAAATCAATAGGGTGTAATTTGGGAAGTATGATGTTGAAACATTTGATAAAAAAGATGTTTGCTTCTTTGCGGCCATGAAATACTACAATTTCCATGGTTTGGTAAATCACAAATTACTGTTGACTGTAACGGCAAATGAAAGGGTGTGTGATTTATACATGATTAACTTTATGTAAGTCTAACAACGAAAATATTATGCTCTTTGAAGACAGAGATGTTTATGAAATTATTCTTATTTTAGACTTCACTGTCATAAAAGAGAGGAAAAGGGAGAGAGACTAAGAGAGACAGAGAAAAAAGGGAGATGGGCAAAAGCTTGATCCTCTGTGCTCAGTGTTTGCTTATGCTGCCTGACATTTTGACTTTCTGTTATGCAGGGAGAATCAGAGGGGTTTCAAAGACACGAGCAATTTTTGAAATTATGGACAATGTTGTAATCATCGACTCATTTCGAAATAGGACTCCTTGATGTTAGATCCCTCACTTCAAACGCCGAGCCTAGTTAATTCGTTAATGAACTAATCAGTGATAGTGAATGGATGGCCATGGCCTAGCTGGAGCTTGACAAATGGTCTTATGACGTCTGTCCTCCCTGTTACAGTGACCGTATCACCTTTGCATCTCACTAAGGTTGTTTTGCGAAGATTCCTGACATCAAATTCAAATATAACTTTTTTTCAATTATTTTCCAGTATAGCTTTTGTCTTAATAAGGTTCAACTCAGTCACTTTTTATTGCTGCTGTATATACGTCACTTATATATAGGCAGATGATGTTTCTAGGCGCTGATTTCATTATCTACACGTGTATTTCTAACCCTATGTAATAACCTAGATGAGGTGGCTTGTCTTGAGCAAAACAAACATTCACAAGAAACTTTCAGAAAACATGTGCACTCTGAAGTAAGTGTCAAGAAAATTGAAAAGAAATGTAGATCCATCCAATTTGAAGTCTTTCGATGAGCTTGAAAGTCTGTACCATGCAATGTGACTTCATTTTGCACAACTTCACTCCCAAAGTGAAGTTGGCTTTCCCGTCAGTAATGATTAATTCATGAATTTCTTCAACTGATATATCATAATCATTAGAAAACAATAACGGGGTCTTCCCAAAAAACTCATATTTTTTCCAGACTCAGTTGTCCTGACACTGTTTTCTGTCTTATCATTGTGAGGTCTTGAATGTACCCTGTTTTCTTTTGTTGTTTTGAACGTAGCCTATCCATTCCCCATTGCACCTGTGTCTCATTCTACCCCCTATATGAGTTCTGTGTTTGCTGTCCGTCCTTGTGAGGTATTGTTTATGTTTGCAACTCCACTGAGACTTCTAATCCCAAACGTTTGATTGGCTGAGCACAGTACTGAAGTAAGTCTGTTTGGTATACTGACCTTCGCCTGCCGACCGACCGCCTCTCCGGATTTCCCCACTTGTGCTTCAGCCTCCTACCTACGTACTTCGCCAATAACCGACCACTTGCCTGCCCTTTGACTTCGCCGCCGCTGCCGCTTGTGCTGCCATTTTCTCTCCCTAATAACGGCGTCCTGCGCTCTGCAATCCACCCCTCCACCCGACTAGTCTGTGTGCAATCAATACAATCATCGGAGACAGTAAAAAAAGATCTTTGCTTCTATGGTAATCCCTATCCTCCAGATGTTTTCCAAAATGCCAAATCATCACTTGATATGTTTTTCGATGATTTCAAGCCAATCTCAAAAAAGAATTGCTGCAAAAAATTAACCGCTGTTTCCCAGCAACTCACTGCGAATCCGAATTCAAACTGCTCCGATTTGGTTTTAGACTTCATCATAGAACTGAAGCCGCACTGGTGAATGTGGGTAATTTCCTTCTAATGGCATCAGACCAGATTTCTACGATGCCCTCATCACCACTGACCACTACATTCGATGGGAGAGCTCAGAAATTGGAATATGTAGACATTGCCTAGTTTACACCAGATCATTGGAATATGTAGACATTGCCTAATTTACACCAGATCATTGGAATATGTAGACATTGCCTAATTTACACCAGATCATTGGAATATGTAGACATTGCCTAGTTTACACCAGATCATTGGAATATGTAGACATTGCCTAGTTTACACCAGATCATTGGAATATGTAGACATTGCCTAGTTTACACCAGATCGTTGGAATATGTAGACATTGCCTAGTTTACACCAGATCATTGGAATATGTAGACATTGCCTAGTTTACACCAGATCATTAGAATATGTAGACATTGCCTAGTTTACACCAGATCGTTGGAATATGTAGACATTGCCTAGTTTACTCCAGATCATTGGATATAAGGTGTGTACACCAAAATATTAAAGATGAGCTGATTAGTGTTCCCCAAGGATTTGTTTTGGGACCACCTTTGTTTTTGCCATACATCTTGGTGATGTCACTCAGAAACACAATGTCAATATTCACTGCCATGCCGACAACATAATGTACAAAATCAATGAACAGTGGTGAGGCGATAGTGTTGCTAGTGTTACTCCGGAAGCCTGAATGTCTACATGTGGTACAGATAGATGGAAGTGGATGGTGGAAATGCAATTCATTCTAAACTTCCACAAGACAAAGACATGAGAGCTCAGCCAAAGTAACAAAAATAAGTGATCATCTGTGAGCTATCATGGATGAGAAACAAAATGAACTCTAATGCGTGCTTTTAGCATAGCATCGTAGAAGAAGATGTGGAGAATGACATATTTGATGTTGGCAAGAGCACAAAAAGATCTGGACCAAAGCTAGCTCAGATGGTTAGGATTATCGACCCCATCTGTTCTTGAGGCCTTTGCAATCGAAGCGCAAGACACACTTTATTACTGCTGTTAATCATGTCAAAGTCTTGTCCCCATAGATATAATATTCTGTGGCTGTCCCAGTATGTACCCAGAGGCCAATGTCCTACAGATTAAAGCCATCCAAACTGTTGAATAATGAATTAGACATAGTGACCTTGTTAATACCTTGGCACTCTAGCCAGAGGGTTAAGGAGATATTTAGCAGGTGATACTGATGGTTGTAGCTAGTCCTTTTTTTATTAAACATGTTAAAATTCACAATGAGACAATGTGATCTTGCGTGTGAGTCCTTGTCTGGGACGAAGCTTCTTTAAAGCCCACACTAAACTCATGTCCTTTAAAGTGTTCAGTTAGCAGTTGGTTCATGCTTATGTCATTTATCCTCCTTAAGTTATCTCTATATCTCTTCACTTCCTTATTTCCTCACTTCCTTAGCCCCTTACTTTCTATCCTCACTCTCTTATATCCTGTCCCTCTTATGTCCTCACATCCTTATCTCCTCACTCCCTTATGTCCTCATGTCCTTATTTCCTAACTTCCTTTTATCTTTTATGTCCTTGCCTACTTCCAATGGCTTCGGAGAAACCTTAAAGGGTGTTGCTGGAGAAGATCAGAAAACACAAGGTGAGGAAAAATTAAGATCCATATAAAATCTTGAAATTCATCCTGAATCTCTCGTGGGATCTTCAGTAGGATGTGGGATCCATCCCATCAGTTGGTTAGCATCTCCTTTTCTCAAACATGAAACACATTTCATATTTCTGTGTTTTTTGTTGTTGGTGAGGGTTTTAGTTTTTATCCTCATTTTTCTCCCTTAATTTCATTACATCCCACTCAAAAATATGGCCATGCCTCATTGCAACAGCACCACAGCGGGCTTGTTAAGAGTTGAAAATCGAGATGTACATCAAGATGCAACTCATAAAACTGCTCACTGCTCGCTTAACCGGCGTTAAATATTTCCCGGCACATTCACCCTGGAGAACAATGCATTTCCAGGCCAACATCCACAGCTGAGCAGTCCTGTCTGACATCCATTCTTCCGATCTGGGTGGGCCTGGGCCACGGTCATTATGCTACGACAAGTGAGACACTTATCTTATCAGAAGGAGAGAGTTATTTAGAAAAAGCACAGGGAGTCAAATCACTGAGTTCTACTTTATTTCTATGTAAAAGTGTTTCAACAGACAGCACATACTGTTATCAGTGGTCACAGAAATTACATTCTCATTAATATAAACTATTTTCAGTCTGGTATAGTTGCATTAGTCTTTGTGTGCGCGCGCGCGTCGGTATGTGTGTGATCAGAGGTGCAGGCATTTGTCAGAGAGATGGTGAGAATGAGAGGAGACGGTGATATTGGGAGAAGGAGAGAAAGGGATAGAAGCAAGAGAGAGAGCGAGAGCATAAAAGAGAAGTGGGAGGGGCTAAACTTCTAGAATAAGAACGTTTAGCTGTAACAGCCATTTTTGTCAACAACCTTTATCAATGCCTTTTAATTAGTGGCAGAATTGGTTGAAGTTCAGCAATGACCAGAATGAGTCTAACCAATCATATGCTTAAATCAATCAACAGAATAAGAATATATAGTGTATATTGTATGTTCCTTGAGGATCAGAGGTTGTGTGCTCTCATCCACAAGGAGTGGTTATGAATTATAAAGACTGTGAACGTTAGGGGGTTTCGGTTGGTGAAGGAAAAGGTTGAGTGGCTCTGCTTTCATGTAGGCACTTCTTTTCTCAAGGATCTATCCAAAACACTGCGCTTGTGACACACATGCAAACACATATTATACATGTACATGCAGTGCACACACACACACACACACACTCACACACACCTGAACACACACATTTCTTCACTAAACAAAGAGCTCATCATCTAAATTCAACCTGACCCAGATCTTGCCATCCTTGTTCTCTCTCTCGCTTTCCCCTCCTCTATGGCTGCTTTCTCTCACACCACTCAGCCCTCTCTCTCTTTCTCTCTCCATCTCTCTTGTTCTGCTCTGTTCTCTCTGTCTTAATTACTTCATCTTCTCTTGTCTTCTTTGGTTCAGTGGGATCTCTCAGTCTCACAGCCTTTTTCAGACAAAAGTAGATGAGGGGATGTTTTCTTCCTAATACTTTGAGCTCTGCTTGACTGATGTTTCCAGAAGGAGGTGAGTCTCCAGGGGAGATTCCCCCACCCCTCCTTTGACCCTGACAAAGAAAAAAATGAGTTATGAGTTAAATGGTCAACATTTAATGTATTGGGCTGTGCTGAACAGACTTTTCTCTTAACATACAGTGCTGCCAGAGATTAACATCACCGTTTAACACAGAGACCGAAAACAGTGTTCCACAAATGGCACCCTCTTCCTAGTATACTAAATTTGATTCAGACCCATAAACATCTGGCGAAAAGCAGTGAACTTCCCTAATGTATCCAGGACATATGATGCCATATGGAAACATACCAGAGGCTTTTTGGGAGAAAGAGAGAGTGGTGGGGGGGGCAGGAAGTAGGAATGGATTGGGTGAAGAAGACTGAGAAGGTGTAGAAGGAGAGTGAGACAGAGACAGAAGTCACTGTCAGAGCACAGGCAACACTGCATGACTCCTGACTGTGAGAAATCTTTCAGGACACACCTGAGTAATCAAACAATACAAACGTACAAACATATGCAAGATTTCATTCCAATCACTTATTTTAAGTTTCTCAACCTTGTCCACCTGAATTTAGCTATGATTTTTTTTTTTGTACACGGTTCCTTGAATCCAGAGCAACTTTGTAACAGCCAGGCACGGCCTTTGCCGGGCTGGTTGTTTCGTTTCTATATTAAGTGTGTTTATGTTCTAGTCATTGTGTTTCTATTCGGTTTATCATCGCTTGTGTTCATCGCTTTCACCCGTGTCATTAGTCTTTTCACCTGTCTGGTCATCAACCTTCCCATTATCATCAAACTGCTTGGTGTTCCCAGTTCCCTGTCTCGATGTTGGTGATGGTTCCTTGTGATGTCTTTCTTGTATGTTCTTCTATTGCGGGTCCTTTAAATACAAGCAAGTCTTGGATTAAAACACGTTTTCTGTGTACTCTGTGACCTTGTCCTGCTCCACAGTATTGAAAGCGTACGCTTTCTTCATTCACAGCATAATGCTTTACGAAGCGACCTACAGGAGACACCGGTACAACATTAAGAAAACGATTGACGGAGATCAACCGTGTGATGCACAACGTTTTGATGTTCATCAAATAGAAAACCATTACCGACCATAAGATGCAGTGACTCGACTAGAATACTGAAACAAACAGAGGGATTCTGCTCCGACACAATATGGTTTCCCTGACAACAAACTTTGAGGATTCGCATGTTACTGTTGTTTTATTCATAATTGTATTGTAGGGTAGAAGGGTATCATTTGAAACAGAATCATTTCAGAAATATTCTGGTAAAGGTTAAAAGGTCGGCACATGCCGGCTGCTCAACACCGCTACATATGGAAGAGCCATGTTAAAGTCTATATAAGGACTAACAGAACCAGGCGACTGCACTTTAAGCCTAGCTCAATAGGACACACAATTGCCTTATCCAGAACCTAATTGACTAGTGAATTATTTAAATCGCAATAACTGAATTACACCTGCTGAAACTTTTATAGGAAACAGAAAACCCAGAACCTGGTATGGTATGTGGCCTGGACGGCGTTAGGAATTAAATATTTACCACAGAATTCCTGAGCTGCAGGAGGCCTTCTAGCTATTCAACATTGTTTTGGAGAGTGCCTGCTTCCCTGTATTCTGGAAACATGGGCTCATAGCCTCTGTTTCAAATAAGCTGAAACATAAGACACAAAGAGCTATTGTGGAAGAAGTGTCCCTGGTGACAAGGAGAAAACTGCAGTATTCGCCATTACAAAGAATACAGACCAACAGAGAAAAAAATGACTTTCCACCTAAACTTAAATCAGCAGACCATATACATGCTAATATACAGCTTTCAGACAGATAACGCCATGTGTTTAAGTTGAACCATTTCTTAGAAACGTGCACAACAATAATTGTACTCACGTCTTGGCGTTAGGTTCTGCTTCTCTGGGGTAACTCACAGCCATCACATGGTCTTGTATACGATGTTACTAATAACGATATGAACACCATAATATCATTAATAACAGTCCCCATCGGCAATGAGCGGGGTATGCAGTACCGATCCCCTATGAACAGGAAACACGGAACCAAACATGTGGTGGGTGGGTTCGCTCCCCCTTGCTAGTTAGAACAGCGCACATCAGACTGAGTGAGTAACCAAACAATTATACAGTCAAATGTTGCCCGGCCACTGACAAACATGATTGACATGATAAACCTGACATCAAGTCTATAATTTGAATCAGGTGTGTGAGTACGAGGGCAAAAACAAATATGTTGCACCCATTGGGGTCCCGCAGGACAGGAAGTCAATGAGGTTGCTGGAAGTGAATGGGGTTATTCAACTGCAGACAGTCAAGCCGATACATATAGCACCATGTGCTGCAGGCTCTTATCCCGTGTTTAAAATCCAATATTTATTTCAAGAGAACAGTGATAAGTATCTTTGACTCTAGGATCACTAATGATTTTCTGACTGGATACTTATCTTTTCTGACTGAAAACTGCTGGATGTTATTTAAACCTGATTAGACCAGGGTACGGTAGCCTCACTGGTTGTTCATAATACATTTCTCTGTAAAATGCACTGTGGTGCCTTTAAAGCACTATTGCACATTCAGCGGCTTGGAATTATTCTTATATCATATCCCTGATGTTTGATTTTGAAGAACCTTTGTCCAGATATTCTTTGAATGTACTTTTTGTTAGGAATTGTTCTAACCAGCTGTGTGACCACCAAGAGACAGGTGCCTGAAATCATGTGAAACATCTTCATCACATACTCCATTCAGCTAATTACATGACAGTTGGTTGCATCACAGCTCAGTCAGCTCTGTTACAGCAAAGGGGCCACTTAAGCAATCAACTGCTTTCAATTTTATATTTGTAATTAATTTAGAACAATTTGTGGATTTATTTCCATTCTCATATTGGCCTTTTTGTGTTCATCAGTGGCATACTCCTGATTAAAGACGTTGTGATTTCATGTTGTAACAGTAATAGTCAATTGGAGGTGATAGGGGTAAATACATTAAACAGACACTTTAAATGCACAAAACAATTTGAAACATTATTTGAAACAATATAAACCCATCTCATTTACTACATTGTTAAATTGTTGGTAATGTATTGACAAAATGCTGCCAGGGTATTACATCTCCGAAAAGGATGTTATATTGCCAAACTCCTTGAACACCAAGCTGAATCAGGTTGCCTTGCTGACACAGAAATACATGTGTATACAGTAATGACATTCTCTGTAAACTATTTTCTCAAACTCACCATATTTTGTACAACCCCATTTCTAGAAAAGTTGGGATGCTAGGAAAAACGTAAACAAAAACAGAATGCAATGATATGCAAATCATTCATCCATGTATTTCATTGAAAATAGCAACGTTGTGCCCAGTTTGTGTCCGGAGGTCAAACCAGTTAAGAATCATATAGTATATTATTTTGATGCATTAATACGCTTTGTGTGTGTGTGTGTGTGTGTTGTGTGTTAGTGTATCTTGTCAACCCGACTCACTTGTAAAGGAAATCTTGATCTCAGTGTGAATTCCTGTGTAATGAAAGTTCTGGGCTGAGGGAAGGTGCTGGAAGAAAACTTGGACTAATGGCTCCTGACAAAATCTCCTGACAGTGGAATCTCACCATACAGTGAGGTGCTTTTGGCTAATGGCTGCCCGCTGAATCTTCTGAATCTTCAGAACGTGGGACAAAAGATCCTGTCATTCTAGAACCAATCAAACATCTATCACATCCGTTCCACCCCACAGCTGAGTCCAAGAATGGCACCATTTGATTCACTAAATAGTGCACTGTTTTGACTGGACCCCATAGGGCGCTGGTTTAAGGTATTGCACTAAATAGACAATGGGTGTCATTTGGGATGCTGCCTGTGTGCTGTCACAGCTGTCTAGCCACCAGCTCTATCATAGGAAATGAGAAAGGCCTCTAGAATTGTTTTTCCTCTATTAAACTGCCGTGGCGTGGTGATTTCAAATGAATTATGGTTGTGTTATTTCCCTAAAAGCAATACAATCATCGAAAGTTTTATTTGAAATTATGAAGGTTTTGGAATATGGTTATTCATGATAGAGTTTTCATAAACACCCTGGTATTGTCCGCCGGCATAAGGAAGAGGAAAATATTAGGACCATTAGTGAACGTTATTGAGAACCGTAAGTGAACGCTAGTGAGAAGCCTTCTCATTTGTAATATATTCTGTTTAGAGTATTGCCACACTCCCCTGATTAGAAATGAAAAGGAAAAACACTGTAACACGGTAGAGGTTTGGCTCATATTCCAACCCAATTGAAAATGTTGAATAGTAGAAAGGGGAGTGAAGTACGTACAAATGTATCCAAACACAAAATCAATTTCACAAAAAAGCATTAGAATGCAGTCAATATTACCGGTGTAGCGAAATAAATCATGACATGTTTCAGTCTACTGGAAACATTCAGTCAAATGTTGACAGCTCCCCAAGCCACCGGAATGCCTGCATGTATGTAATAGAATGTGGAATTTATGCACGAAATAGAATGTGGAACGAGTTCCGTTCCAGAATCATGAACGAACGGACACTGAAGAGGCAGTCCTGTACACACAGGCATCCCTGCAAGGCGAGTCAGCCGTAACTGTCACGGAACTGGAGAAACACCATGTTGTTTAAATTACGTAAGGAGAGAGGCTGACAGAGGAGTGAAAAAACGAGAGCCCGGCAACGAGACGGACAGCATGTGACAGTGAACTGTCCAGTCCTCTGGATGAATCCTGTTGCCCAGATTGAACTGTTCAATCAACTGATCCAATAGATGCCACCCCCCCGTAACAGACAGTGATGAGGATGGATCAGTAAGAGCCCCTGGTGCTTCGGCCGGCTGCTCAGCTGGTGTGGCCAACAGTCTGGTCACGCTTTGTCATCACCTCTGGCCACGACAAAGATAGAGACGAATGAGTCCAGTCCACTGGCTCGTTGACAAAATACTCCCATTTTCTATATTTTGTGCGTTTTCAAAATGAATTGGCTGGCAACATTCAGTAAATATGTAGACCCTTAATCTAATATAAAATGGACTGTAACAAACAAGTTTGTACTGCTCTGCGTCCGAGGCCCTTTAGGCATGTGGCTTCTCTAGCCTCCGCGACCATCTCCAACCATCTCACCCAGGTGAAAGGCTCTGAGCCCCTCCCCCAGGTGGCCTGCGTGATGCCCTCCAGTCACTCTAAAGGCGTGGCCAATGTCAGCGGGGCGGAGTTCTCCAGCACGACCTATGGTGCCCTCAGGAGCCCTTGCAGCAGGGAGAGGAAAACACAATTCCTGGTGTAACTTGGTCTTTCGCCAGTGTTCGCCTGAGGATCGTATGACCTCAGGGACCTCTGGGTTGTTATATTAAGAAAACCAGAGGAAGAACAACCAGAGGATAAACTGCTGACGTCTGGACAGTTGGTGTCACCTGAGAAGGCTCCACAGTGGGGGTTTGGAAGGAAGAGCGCGGGAACAGACAGTCCAGTCAAAAGGTTGAGCACATCAAACCACTCCCATAGTCTGGACATACTTAACCATTCAAGTAAATGGGTAGTGAGTTTTTCTGGTACCGTAGATATTTAGAGACTCCCTTCCAGGAATGGGTTGTTCATAGATTTGCTGTCAGTTGCTATCTGTCTTTCTCTAGCTCTCTCTCTCGATCTCTCTCCATTTGTAATTACAAACACGTGAAAAGGTCAGAAATAAACATTTAAGAATTGGCAATTGTATTCAGTATCTTGAGAAATGTTAAATGTATTCAAAATGCTTGTATTCAATTGTGTTCAAATCGTAGGAAATGTTAAACGTGTTAAGAGTCTTGTCAATAGATCCAAATGTTTGGGGTATCATTCACTGTTACAACACCGTTAGTAGGTGGCTAAATATGGCACACAGTGGGCCGTGGCCACAACCAAACATTTCCCCAGTCCACGGCCAGGTGGCACCATGTGCTGAGGGAAATCTCCATTTGCACACACAGGAGTGAGTCAATTAGATTGATTGTAAACCTTAAAGAATGCCGGGAGCTTTCCCCATCGGCCTTCAGCCCGTGTTAGAACTTAAAACTCCACTGACTGCCAGTCCAAAGAGGCCTGACGGAGCTGGCCCGCGGCCAGGTTAAGGTGGCCATCTCCTGGGTACACTTGGCACATTCGCCTGTGCTTAGATGCACACATTCATTCAAGTTACCATGTAGCCGGGCCTGAGAGCTGGCAGTGGATATGTGCTACTAAAGCCCCAGCGCTGCAATGAAAATAGACCTGGGAGACGCAATGCTGGACTGATCTGAAGCCTCCTGCCTTCCTGCAGCCTGGAGATAAAGAGAATTGAACAAAGGGCTACTTTCACTCTTCTATTCCAGGTGTCATTGAGAGGGAAAGAATGAGAGAATGAGAGAGAGAAGGAATAAGAGGAGAGTGAAAGAGAGCACAAGATAGAGACAGAGATAATGAGAAATATAGGGAATGAATCATTGAGACAAAAAGGCCAGAAAGGTCTTTTATGGCATAAAAAGAACACAAAAATTGACATTTCAATTAGGATATGTCTTAGAATGCTCAAACCTGTATTCAAGTGATAGAACCAGGTGCTTTCTATCGTTTGTTTGAATAAAACGAATAACTCACAATATGGGATGAACAAACAACCGAGGATCTGCTTAAAGAATTGTTCAAAGGTACTCTGAGTACCATGGGAAATCATGCATAAAGAGCTAAAGTAGGACTCCATCCACATCATCAAAATCCAGAAACTCAATTCTGAAAGGGGAGGTACCACATTGTTAAATAACAGCGGCAAAATGTGTAACCAAATGTGATAAGAAAAGGGCATCATGCAGAGGACAAACATTGTGTCCATAACCAAGACTAATCTTTGTGTATTTTTCCCTATCATTTATTCGTGTAACAATTTGAAAAATATTTACAACTCCATACGCCGCATATATTATAATGTTCTGGGAAATCTGTTGCGATCTGGTAAACGCGACTTGGTATTTTTATTTGGTCTTTTAGGAGTTCACGTCTATGTTTTCAGTCAAAATTAACATGTCAACATTTTGAGAAAATGTATGTTTTACTTTCATTTAAATAGCAACGGATTCCATTATGCTGCTGGCCTTCTGGGCACGTACTGCACATTTCAGGTCCAGATTTCTTTTTCTCATGCGACAGGTAATTTAAGCAATTTAAGGTCACCAAAGAACAAATAATTGAATGTTTTGTCAAAACCAAGCGTATGGACAACCACCTCATGCCAAATGAGAAGTCTTCTGAATCGGGTGCTGCCCTTGATGTGTTACTGCTGAACAATCTGGAGTGCCTCCATGCCAGTATCTCTGTAAATTTGGCAACATTTCCTGCTCGTCCTTTTCGAAAAACGGAAATGTAAATCATCTGTACTGTAGCTCTACTCCATTATGGGCTACATGGAACAATGGACTGGTGGGTTAAGGGGACGTTTCCAGTATATCTGCATCACGCATCCGTGATGCAGATATACTGCCAGACACCTCCAACTTCTTTGGAATGATAGAGACTTTCAACCGGTCCCACGGACGCAGCTCCAGAGCCAGGCAGAAGCAAGGCTGCTGGCGTCATAAGGCTTGGGGTTCCTGAATCTTTGCAATGTTGACATCTGTCAAAAATCTAAATCTAGCAGTTTGTGTGTGTGTTTGTGTGTGTGTGTGTTTGTCGGTCAGTCTTTCCATTTTTCCATCTGTCGTTACGTCTAAACATTTTATTTAGAGAGGTTTTCTATTTCTTCTCAAGAAACATTTTGTGAAGTCAGGAACGTGAAGTCAGGTTCTGTACACTGTTGTCGTGTGTACAATGAAAGTGAGATAAGAGTTCCGTGCACTGCTACATACAATAGACCTCTGAGACTGCAACACCGTGCAAAACATATCTGAAGCCCCACGATTCCTCCTGCAGGCCCGAGATACAGACACTCTTCTGTAGCAGGTGTCACTGAGAGAGGGACAAACAGAGAGAGACAGCGAGACAGACAGAGAGAAACAGAGAGACAGACAGACAGAGCGTGGCGGAGAACCAGGCACTTATTTATTGAAATAAAAATAGAAATGTCTGGCCAATTGTTTTTAATAACGAAGTGTTGGCAGAAAAGCGAATCCCAGAATCTTTTTATACCAATCATTGGCGGCAGTGCTTTGTCCACCGAGCTGTGAAATCACGCCTTTAGTGGCCTTGCCTTTACTTCAACCGCCTCTTGCCTGTTGGATTAGTTCAGTCAGTGTGCGCTCTTTCACCATTCAGCGCGAATGGGATCTGAACGATAAGTAGATTTACTTTTTGGATTTCGGCATGACGGCTCGTATGCCTGCAGCAGGGCGGATTACCGTGTCAGTCACCCGGCCAGTCGGTTGGTCAGTCAATCAGTCGGTCGGCGCAGTCAGTCGGCATTCTGTTGGTCGGTCAGACAGCTAGAGGGACTCCATCGTGCACCTCCTGCCTGGCGCATCCCAGTTTCGTTACAGGCGCAGTATCAGAGGATCGTGTGTTCTCACACATGTATACCCCCGCGCCCGCCGCCCCCCGCCGCGCTTCTGTGTGTGTAACCTGTAATTATGAGCCGTCTGAAGTGGCTGTGGGCGGTTGAGAGGGGAGAGGTAACTAGGGGAGTGATCGCAGCATGGGAGCGTAACTAGGGTAGGGCTCTATTCGCCAGAGGACTCCGAGACATCATTACTCATCCTCTCTGCCACTGACGATGAACCGGGGCTTCAAGGCTCACCATGCACCCGTGTGTGTGTCCAGGATGCTGTGGTCCTGAAGCTCTGGAACTCTATATGCTCCAGTCCTAAAGCAAGGTGTTTGGTGATCATTGCTATCTTACCAGCCTCAACCCAGCCTCCTCCCCAGAGGCTTTCTGGCATGATAGTTTGGACTACCTATTTTCTCCTTTCCCTCCCCCTCTCCTCCCCTTCTTTTCATCCTCTTCTCTCTCCCCATCTCCCCTTCTCCCTTTCTCCAGTCTCCTCTCATCCCTTTCTCTATCTCCTCATTCGTGTCTTCTCCACCCTCTTCCCGCTTGATCGCCATGACTCCCTTGTGACTGCTAATCTGCAGGCCATGGCTGAAGGAGATGGACAAACACATGCACACAAACACAAGCAGGCAGACGCACACATTCCCTCGCATTTGACAAAAAAAACAGAGGACGCAGAAAGCTGGCTTCTGGCAATGTTTCTCACTTTAACGGATCATCACAGAGCCAGAGCACAAAGAACGGTTCAGCAGGGCAGGCTATGGAACACGCTGGATCACAGTAGTGTCAGCTAGCACTCTTCGAGTTTCTTTGTGCCGAGTCGTTCCACCTTCATGATCCACAGACCTTGATGCTTCTTCAGAGACTTGATTCGATGATTGGTTACATCTCTGGGACTACTCCACCGTTCCATGAAGCCCGGCAAGATCAGTCAAGCACAGAGGGATTTTTTAAATCCAGGTGTGATTATCAGAATGCTAATAAAATGTGAATAGTTAGGTGGGCAACTCATTACTGACAGACAGTAAAAGGTACGATTTCTAAAGGTGATAAAGACAATTAAAGGATTGGCTCCCCATACATCCACGCATAGAAAGTAATTGTGCTGCCACAAGAAATATAACGGCCGTTTTATTAATCTGACAAATGAGCCATAGCATAGTAACTGCATACCTCCCAATTGGCATCCTATTCCTTGGGCACTGCATTACTTTTCAACCGTCTATAGGTCTAAAGTTGTTCACAATGTAAGGAAAAATACGCCATTTCGAACATACACCTGATGAAAACACATTATACCTTATCGCTGGTCTACGAGATCTGCCAAACTTAAGTGTCGAGGAGCTGTCCTAGAGGAGCGGTGCTGAAAGCGTGTCTACCGCTGCTATGGATGCAATAGATTTCCCATCGATTAAGAATATTAATTTTGTAGAAAATATGCAACGCACGTTCAGTGTAGTAGGGTCATTCAATATTCTGTAGTATAGATCTGATCGATTGTATGGCTGAAGACAATCTGACAACTAAACCAGAAAATGCCCATATAGGTTTTGTTATCGTCTGTAAAAAAATATTTCCCCCTAATGAATAAACATATTTTAACACAAGGTATAACTGACCATATATTCATAACCTATGTCCCGAGGTTAGCTGTTGCTGTTAATAGCTCATCATTTGAAAGCGAGTAATGATCTGTGCCCGTAAATCAATAGTTGATTCGTAATCAGTCAACTGGTAAGTTAACCAGTCAGCAGCCGTTGCAGGCAGCCAGACATATGAAAGAATGCAGAAAGGGGGTGGGGTTGTTCGTTTTACTTTCCAAACGCTCCATTGTCATCTGAGTTCATTTCTTGCCTGAAGACAGAGAGAAGAGCGCTCGCTGCATGCTGGCTTCTCTGGGACGCCACTGCCGTGAATAAATCTGCTAATATTTAGCCTGTTTCGGTTTATTGGTCACAGTGTATCGTCCCTGTTAAATAAAAGCTCAGATACATTTAAGGAGCAGACAGGATTTCTGTCTAGTGCCGCCTGTCCAATGAAGAGCACTGAACGGATTTGACCGAACTCACATCTTCCCAGCCTATTCATTGACGGTCGGCTAGTGGCTCTGTTCCTCCGTGGACCGCTCGCTGCGCACCAGCGTGAGATTTGGAAACATTCGAAAGGGACTCGCAAGCGGCCAGGCTGAGTGAACCGGGGAGTTGGCCCGGGTCCCCCGCGCGCATGGAGGGAGACGTCATGGACAAGCTGGATAGCAAGGCTGCGGTGTGTGACTTCGATCCCATCGCAGGAAGCATTCCAGCCACCAAAGTGGAGATCACGGTGTCATGCAGGTAAAGAGCCTACCGAGCTCGCTGCTCGCCTTGGCTGGTAGACTTTGGATAGGTCTCTTGCGCTTTAGAAACCCAGCAAGAAGTAGTAACTGATTCCCCGAATTGCAACGTTTATGAATAGACAGACCTAGGTGGTTTAATGTTTCAAGTGATTTCCAGTCCTAGTAGCCTACTATGTGTATCGGAGATATTGGTCAGCGCACAGAGAGGTATCCTAGTCTTTTTGGAAATAAACATGAAAGGGCACTGAAGTAAAACTTTTTAAAAATGTTTTTGTACCCCATGAGATTTTTCTAATTTTGATTACATTGAAAAGACGGTGTTTGTGTCCATCGCTATGACCGTTTTCCATAGTGCTTGCTGCGCCACTATTCCAACCGGAGCTCACACGGTCGCGTGCTACAGTTGAAATCGACCGTTGGAGAGTTTGTTGGCGCGAGGTGAGAAGGTCCCTCGAGGCGCTAAAGTGGTGTGTTGAACTGCCGGTTACAAATTCTAGATGATAATCAGAGCCTACAAATTAATTTATTTTAACCAACTATTAATAATATTTTCACCACAGGGTCCAAAAGCCTACACTGTCTTTCACTGGGGTGGGGTCTCGGGTTGTTGAAGGACAATGCAGTGGATTAGTGAATATCAATTTTTAAGGCTACACAGAAACGCAGGTTACTGTAGCCTAAATCCACGGTTGCTGTATTGATTTTCGCCTCTAATTTCCACTAAGAGGTCAGGGAAGTGGAACATAAAGAGATTATCACATACTGATAGCCTGTTCACATTTGTATTGGAGTCCATCTGGAGCTACATCTCACCTTGGTAAAGCAATTTCTACTGCTGATATAAAAGGCACAAGCAATTATATATCGTATATACATCTATTATTTACAAATTAAGCCATGGAACAGAAAAATGAATTCATATATATTAACTATTTTACTAGATCGAACATAATAAACAATCAAGTTTTGGGCCATTGTTTAAAAAAAATGTCATTATCAATAAAGACTATATACCTTTAAAACATAATTCAGAATATACATCAGACTTCATGGAGGTTCATTCTTTGTATCTATAACTCTGTTTATGAATTTAAAAGTGTTAACATTTTTCCAGGCCTATCCCTCAGCTTGTTTACAAAATGGTGTGTTTGTTGTTTAAAAACAGAATGTCCCTTTAAATCTGGGGAACCGCAACTGGTTTTATTCTCTAACCCTCCCTCCCTCGTTTTTTTTCTCTCTCAATGCCCCTCTCTTTAGAGGTTATACTACATCCATGTTGTGTAGGTCATTCCTCATTGTGCAGCCCACAGTTTTTTCCAGACCTGCGTTTGATGCATGCATGTCACAGAGCTTTCCGATATCGATATGATGTCACTAGGTTGTTGGAGACAGATTACTCAGGGGCTTTGCTTTAAGGCTGCCTGTTGTTTCCCTGAAGCTGCTTCCCACACAAGAGGTAGGGTCGGGCAGTTCAAACATGGCCACAGAGGGGCATATGACCTGATCGGAATTGATTCCCTGTAGTAATCCCATTTTGACAAATCATTACCCTGACTACAACATAAACCCTGTATTGTCTAACCCAAATCCTAACCCTGACAACAACATAAACCCCGTATTGTCTAACCCAAATCCTAACCCTGACAACAACATAAACCCCGTATTGTCTAACCCAAATCCTAACCCTGACAACAACATAAACCCCGTATTGTCTAACCCAAATCCTAACCATGACAACAACATAAACCCCATATTGTCTAACCCAACTCCTAACCCTGACAACAACATAAACCCCATATTGTCTAACCCAAATCCTAACCCTGACAACAACATAAACTCCATATTGTCTAACCCAAATCCTAACCCTGACAACAACATAAACCCAATAATGTCAAACACAAACCCTAACCCTAACCCAAACCATAATGTGTAATCTTTTCTATCATTGCAAGGATCAGAAACCCATAAATACATGGTTCTATCCCCTAGCCCAAAACCTAAACCTAACCTCAGTAACAATAATGCTTTAACTTAACCTAACCTTAACGCAAAACCCTTATCCATAATGGCTAAACATATATGTAACCAGAATTCTGACACTGTCCAATTGTAAGTTTTACACTAAACCTAGTTCACAAAAAAACTTCTGGAGACTAATTGGTCAGGTTTAAATATGTAAACATAATTAACTTGGATCTCACACACACATGCACACAAAAACGTGCTCCAGGAAATAAGGAAAAAACCTGTAGCCACTGGCTTTTTAATTAACTGGAGGGAAAATTGATATGGGAGATACAAATTCCTGCTTCCTTTTTGCAAGGGCTTAGTACAAAATCAATGGGATTGAAACCCATCTTGTGTAGAAGAGCTGTTTAGTACAAAATCAATCAGACTGGAACACGTCCCTAACACAAAACTGTTGGCTGTTAAACACCGTCAGCTCCTTACTTTGCTCTCGAACAAGTATAATTAATTGGTCATTGACATTTCCACTGCTAAGTTGCCGTTATAACTGTTGTCATAAACATCCAACTCAAAAGAAGTGATACAATAACTGGGAGTGTGAGCTGCCGCTCTCTGACCATGGGAACATAAATGTCTTCCGACCGGCTGATGGACTAACTGGCTGACTGTCTGGCAGTTCAATCTCAGATACAGATAATGAGTTTTAAAAAGCCATGTATAATCACATCAAAGTTTTCCAGCTGCTGTGAGATTGTTTCTGTGTTCTGCTTTAAAACGATGAAGCATTTATTCTTATATATTCCTGTCTGCTCGGGCTGTCTGCGCATCACATCATGTTTATTTCATGTAATGTACATACAGCTTTATTCGTGTGTGTATCCAAAGAGGATGTTTGTGTGTGTGTGCGTGTGTGCGTGTGTGCGTGTGTGCGTGTGTGCACGTCTGCAAGCGTGCACGTGTTCACTCGCACCTGATGTGCCTAACCCCGGGTTGTTGATCTCATTTTCTATGCTTTGCGTTATCACGTCGCTCATTCTCCCTAACCCTGGAACGTATGAGGCTCTGTGTTCAGGGTCAGTTTGACTGTCGAAGCCATCAGACGGCGTAATGTCAGTTCTCTCATGTATTTTTATTGTCTGCTTGCACACACCCTACATCCAAATCCACATCACAAGGAGAAATTCATTTGCATTTCCACATTAGTTCCTCCGGTGGCTAGAGTCTGATGTACAGTAGCTGTAGTGTCACCATCTGTCATGGGCACTTGTATTTTCATTGCTTCTGCTGCTTTTCTTGGGTGTTTTGTTTGGCTTCCTGAGGATCTCTCCAGCTAAACATAATATTTAATTGGCAGCGTAATGTGTAGTAAGCGTAACTTTATGGATTTTAGTCAGTTTGACTTCATGTGAATTCTAGTATTTCGTTAAATTGACTGATCCGCCAAAGTCACCTAGCCACTAACTTGATGATTACTTTTTTGCAACATCATCGCTGCTTCAAAGATTTGACCAGCATAACATCTTGTGATTTTTAACATTTGAGATTTTAAAATTCAAATGTAATTTAAAAAGTCATCAAACTCATCCACCCAATCTGTCTTTGTTTCCTTTCTCCATTACCTGCTCTAACGATCCTCTGAGTGACTGTAACATCTGACTGATTTATGAAAGCCACCCAAAGCCAGATGCCTCAGTCACTGTTCTTCTATGGTTGGTTTTGTTGTGTTTCTGGTCAATAAACCAATGTGTCCCAAATCACAGACTTTTGCATTTACACTCCGCTATGTCTCAGCCCTGTCAATCCTGGTCAAAAGCCTTAGCCCATGTAGGGAATAGGGTGGCTTTTGTGAGACGTACCAAGACACGGTTCATGGGGTCTGGTTCCGCGGGGTGAGAGGAGCATTACAGAGCATCAGCCCTTGGTCTCTGTGTAATTGATTTGGCAGGGCTGGGAGGCCTTAGATGGCGGCACGCACGGTGCTCCGTTACGCTCTTCTGCTCTGACTGAACCCCTAAAGGTATCCTGTGATTCTCATCATCTCACGCCTCCCACCTCCCACCTCTGCTGAGGCAAAGCTCCATCATAAAAGAAGGTATTGGTGGAGAGGAGAAGCCCGCCGTATCAAAATATCTCTGTGATTGCAGATTGCTTTTATTGTTTATTTATTTTTTTGTCACTCAGCTTCTCTAACAGGGATTTGTTCTACAATCATCCAGCAGCTCTTCTGACCTGGATTGGTTCTGTTAAGTTCAGCCACCGAGACAGAGTATGAAAAAGGGTTGTGGGTAAATAAAGTAAGACAGACAGACAGAGAGACAGAAGGTGACAAAGCATGTCTTTCTTCAGTGAATACAAGAACTCCAAACCTGAGAGGAGTGGAGATGGCTGGTTAAGAATGGGATCTATTGTTCCTTGTTCCTCTTCTCTTGTTACATATCTCCTCTTCCTTGTTACTTGTCTCCTGTCCTCTAGCTTGTTACATGTCTTCAGTCCTCTTCCTTATTTTTTCCTGTCCTCTTTCTTGTTACATATCTCTTCTCCTCTTCCTTGTGACATGTCTTCTCTAGCCCCCCAGTGAGAGAGACAGCACTTCATGAATATACTGCAGAAATACAGGTTTTGTAACCAAGATCAGGGATTTATATTATCGCTATGTGGAAGTTATTTAGCCCCTCCAACTTTCTGCTTCAAGTCAAGTGTCTATATTTAGTCTCTTTGGAGTGTTTGACGGATAGAAAATGAAATGGTGTAGGTTCAGGGGGCGTGTTCAGGCGAGGCAGGCTCTGTGTCATTGGTTCAGGGAGTTGTAGGGGGCTGTGTAGGTAGGTTGCTTGTGTATTGAGTTGTCAGTTGAGCATCCTGTTAGTGTTGAATCAACATTTTGAATTATTAATTTTTTCGGGCAAAGAAATGTGGCTTGTTTTGTTGAATAAAGCATTATTGATCACAATGATACACACTCACAAATACAAGCATCACTGGTCGCGGGAGGGTACCTATTTGAGAGACAATTGTGTATGCTTTAGTGTTCTTTCTGTTGTTTTAATTCACTTTGTACCATTTCTGTTAGTTAAAAGGTGCTCTTCTGTCCCCATATAGACCACAGTTTTACCTTTGAGGGAACATTCTTCAAAAGTGTACCTAAAAGTACCGAACTCTTCTTGTTTCGTACCTCGATTTGTGGGTGTGTAGCTTATGCTGTCAAACCAAAAGGACATCTTTGTATTTTTCATTTGTTTGTTTCAGCTACTAAGACTGTATTGAAATCACATTTAATGACCACTCCCCCTGTAATTTATTTTCCCAGACAACTCCGGTCTGTCTTCTCCAATCCTGTGGGTGGTGTGGACCAGACAGAGGTTCACTTGCAAAAATATGGGATGAGGGCGCCAGAGTATTCTGTTATTTTGAGCAAGTCATCTTGCTTTTCATCCTCTCTGTCAGCCATTAGATCAGAGTTAAACTTCCTGCATAACAGGAAGTAAACAGGAAGTTGATCAACTGGCTGACAACTGGCTTCCTATACAACAATGTCCCTGTCAACCAGTAGATCAATTTTCCTTGGGCTTCCTGTGTTACACTGATAAAAGCCCTGAGGAAATGGGCCACTTAAGCTATGTGATTCCAGATAACTACTGGGAGATTAAAGCTGTGTTTGTGTGACCTGGCCCTGCTGCTGAAGATATCGAGCAAAACAGACCTGAGAAAATGTCACCGACCCCCTGAAGGATCAGTGTTGGTATTTGTCTTATTTGACCATTTTTGATGTGTGTCTTTTACTCCCTTGAAAGACGAACAGGGTTTGTGTTTTCCACCATGTCCTGTTTGCACTCCCTCTAAAGATGAAACCCCACAACACCAGTCATTATCTGTAACTACTGTGGTTTGTATTTTCACTCCTCTCAAATCCAGTGTTTTCATCGCCGCTGTTCTGTTTCACATAAACCATCACTGCCACCAGAGTTGATCATATCGTTTTATGCTCACATTTCCAGGATTCGCTGTTTATTTCCATTGGTTTACAAACCTAGGAAAATGGTCTGCAAGTGTCACAACGGATGTGTCAATATTGTGACCGCTGTTGGTGTTACATCACCACGGCAGCTTTTTCAAAACACGCCAAACCTTTACGGACATTGCTCTGGTTCCCTTTGGTTTCCAACTGTTGCCAAATTAATGTATATCAGTATTACATGAATGACCATAAAACGTCTTTCTGACAGTCTCTTTCTGAATTGGACATGGAAACGGAGCTACAGGCTCATAATTGGACATACTAGATCACACTGTGCCTCAACGAGTCCATCGGCCGTTGTCAGGCTGCGCATTAGGAATGAATATTAGTCGTACACCAGTCGATCCCTGTTGCGTGTTAGGTGGTAATGTGTGTGTGTCTGTGTGTGTTTGCGTTTGTGTACGTGCTTAGAAAGTGAGAATTCCAAAGCTTATGTCACAGCTGATAGACCAATGACAAATGCTTATTTAGTGTGCGCAGGTGTGTGTGTCAGGTCACAGGGACCTGTCCTGCAGTTCTGCTGCTTCACTGCTTCTCAGGCTCTCTGCCTCTGGGGAATCAGTGGGTTGGAAAGGACGGGAGGAGGGGGTGGACAGGGGGAGGACAGGGGGAGGGGTGAAGAGTGAAAGGATGGGTAGAAGGAGGTTGAGTGAGAGAATAGAAGAGAGATTGAGGGGAGAGGGCGGGATGGAGGCATGGGTAGAGAGGGAGGGAGGAAGAGGAGGAGGGGAGAAGGTTTGGTGGTTGTGGAGGGAAAGAGGAGGAGAAAGGTAGGATGGTTTGGGAGGTGGGTGGAGGAGTAATGACGGGATCAAATGATGGGGACGTGTGGTTCTGTTGCTCCATTTGTCAGAAACATTTGTGGCACTGGAGGAATTGGAATTCGATCTGGATGTAATCACTCTGCCCTATCTCTGCCCTGGAAACACATCAACGGCACTAAATCTGCTGTGTTTTATTCAACCATAGTGTCAGGGCCTCTATTCAATAGAATGTGATTTAAACCAGGATTTTAGCTCCAAATAATCTTCCTTCCTGCTCTGCAAGAAAAATGGGAAACTAGTTGTCGGTGTCATCTGACATGGCCGTGCTTCTTAGTCAAAACTGTACAGAGTGCATCTGATGAGTTGAATCAGTTATGGCTAAATGGAGAGAGAGAGAAAGAGATGAGACAGATAGACACATAAAGACAGAGGGAGAGAGAGAGATGAGAGACACACAGAGAGAGATGAGACAGATAGACACAGAAAGACACAGAGAGAGAGAGATGAGACAGATAGACACAGAAAGACACAGAGAGTGAGAGAGAGATGAGAGACACAAAGAGAGAGATGAGAGACAGAGAGACAGAGAGAGAGAGAAAGACAGAGAGAGAGAGATGAGAGACAGAAAGAGAGAGATGAGAGACAGAAAGAGAGAGAGAGTGTATCCTCCAAAAGAGAGCAGATATTTGTTTCCCAATATTTGGGATGTAAAAACTGTGCAATGATGGGTCTCACAGGTTGATGGAGTGGATAATTATGCATGAACCCTTCAACACAACTGAAAAAGACCGTTTGGATCAAACAGAAATTGGGGAATTGTCACTGTGAAAGTGTCACTGCCTCATCTAGAACGAACAAAACAGCTGAGGACTGCATCCTTTGGTCGTGTCACAATGTTGGGCGCTGTCCTATGCTTCCTCTAATTTCTTGGGTTACTGAGCAAATTTCTGGTCTGCTGAGCGCAAAGGATAATGTAGTGAAGATACTGTTCAACACCCGGTATGCTGTTACAGAGAACACTGAGGCCGTACCCACTTGACGTTACCGTTTCACACAATAGCCAATAGGCAATTGTGGACAGTCAAGCATTATTTAGGCCTATTAAGAGGGCCTTACAAACAAAACCAGTGGAGTGAAAAAATGCAGTGAAAAACAGTGATTTATTTTCCATTGCTACTGCCTCCAACACAGTTCTTCGACTGAGATGGCATATTTGCATAAAGCCCTGGTACACAGGTCTGTGTACGGGTTCAAGACTGAAACATTTATGTTGAAGTGCTCCAGCTTTGGCTACAACAAAATCCCAGCCATATCTTGCCAAGTTAGATTGGTTGTTATGCTTTCTTGTTTTGAAAAAGTGTTCTGATGTTAAGCTGACGCAAACACTGACATTTATTCTTCTCATATAGTGCAAATAGTAGTGCAAACTCATGGTAGGTTCATTTTCTGGTGTTGCGCGTGTTAGCATCTCCTCTGGTCAGAGCTGCTGGGGGAGCTCTGCCGCCACTTACATGTGAAGCTTAGAGGGAATATTGTCCTGTCCCAAATTCTTTTGGCCTGTCCCATATTGTTGAGTGTTGTCTCATATTCTTTGGTTGTGTCTTGTATTGATGGGTCTTGTTCCACATTCCTGGGATCCTGTCTCATATTGTTGGGTCGGGTCTCATAGCCTGTCCTTGTTACAGGGTAATTTACAGGTTAATCCCCTAACAACCACAAAGAATTGTCCATCACTGAACCTTATTTAGCAAAGACTGGTTCAAAATAAGGGTTGTAGATTCAAGTCCCAAAATCACCCATAGGTAAAAAGTCTGTATACAGGATTGTAAGTAGCTTGGAATAAAACTAATTGCGATATGGCACTTATTATCGTTATTATTACGACATTCATTGCTAAGGACACCCCATTATCTATGTACCAGAGAACTTGACCCAGGCTTGCCTCTTATGTCCAACTTTAAGAGTGTGCTCCTCAATGTGATTGCCTGAGCTAAGGCTCCCACCGCTGGTTAGGGTTAGGAGACAGTGACAGACTGCTTATGTGACTCGCGGCAGACGGGGAGCCTTATCCGTGATGACATTTAAGGTTACGCCGGGTTCGATGGGCATCGCACCGGACACTCAGACCGCTGTCGTGACCGCTGTCATGACCGCTGTCGTGACCGCTGTCGTGACCGCTGTCGTGACTCGCTGAAGGGTCAGAGCTCTGTGCTTTGTTGGCACAATGTCTGTAGGTTTCCTGTCGTACGGCTTAACCATGTTACATACATTCAGAATTCATGCATTTTTAAACCACAAGGCTGAGTGCCATAATACAGCTTCCCTGTAGTTTATTTAAGCAAAACAAGGCTTACAGTGTTTGGTATATGGCCAGAATACCATGGCCAAGTGCTTTTCTTAGCTATGACACATTTCCAAGGTAAAGACCTTAGTTGTGGAGCTGTATATTTGCAAGATGCCTCAAAACACCCGAGATGTAAAAGCGCCTTCTTGTACCAGTTTGCGTGCAAGTGTGTATATGTGTGCTCGGCTTGCTTGGGATTGTGTGTGTGTGTGTGTGTATACATCACTAGATTCCACTCCAAATGTGTCTGGCTGACAGTGTGTTCAGCCGGAGCTGACCAGATGGAGAGACAGACATGGTGAAATTGGCGTGAATTCCCAATAAAGTGGAGAGTAGAGGTTCAAATAGACATATCAATTGGCCTTTCTTTCTCCTCCTCATGCACCCTCTCTCCAACTCCTGTTTCCTATCTACTGCTCCTCTTCTATCCCCGTCCTTCATCCCCCTCTCTAACTCCCTCTTCCTCGTCCTCAGCCAGTCTCCTCTGCGTTAATCAGAGATTGAGTCCTACTCCCCGTGATGCCCTGGGTTACAACCCTTTGGCGTGCAAGGATGAAGGGAGTAGGGTGTGGTTTGAGATGCAGCCAAGGAGCTACATTTCCGCTTCATCTCCCAGGGGGAACAGTGGGCAATTAGCAGCCGGTCTGATTCCCGTTTGAGGACTTGAGTCACACAGGCACACGGGGAATTGCAGAGCCGCTCTGAAGGGAATCGGAGGGATTTAGCTAAATGGGAGACAGAACGACAGACTGGGTTAGGCTGATGAGATGAGCTGTGTGCGTGTCTGTGTGTGCTCCCCGTAGAGGGAGAGTCCACAGCCAGCGTTCGTCTGTGGTGCTGACAGTCGGCTGCTGTACTGCAGGTAGCTCGTTGCGGGACCAGGGGGGCTGGAGCCATTGAAGGATGGAATAATTATGCAGAGGGAGGGTAAATCACCTGACGCCACCATCCTGAAAAGGTCATAGATTCAGCTGTGGTTGATGAAGGAAGCAGAGACCAAACCCATTCACATTATATTGCGCTAATTTTATGGGGAAATGTGTCCACTGTGCCGAATGGGTCCGATTAGTGTCAAATAAATGACTTACAAAAAACAAACAAATAAATGTGTTTGGACCTCGTGTCCATTGGACGACTAAACTAATATAAATCAAGGACGGACGACAGCACATGCAGCAGATGTTTAGTGACAGTTGGACATAGAACACGTGGTTTCCACGCCAACCTTCTACTGCTCATGTGTAGCTAGCCGCTGTGCGACGATCCGTACCGACCAGATATACAGTTCAACATCTTTGTTTTGCTGTTGTTGTTCAAATGAATGACTTTATTCACATGTTCATGTATTTCATTTAGGATTTTCCCGCTCACTTTCCTACTCCACATTTTGTGCAATATTGCGAAATACACGCGATGCTTGTTTCAGGTGATGGATTGCAGCGCTACAGCGATAGAAAGGGGGTGAGGGCAGGCTTCACTGAACTAGTTTCAATGTGTGGATGTTTCTGGATTTGGGGTATACTTCCCCTTTAACTCAGCCTATAAACAGCGTATGGATTATTGCCTGGAGTTCTGCAGATTTTAAATGATTCACAAAAGAGTTTCCTTGAACACATCTACAAATGAGTTAGACTAGATTGTAGCCGGCGGGACGACAGCTGAATATTTAAAAATAAAATGACCAAGGTAGGATAAGAAGGCCTGAGGTTGTAAAATGAGTCAGACAACCTCCAACCTTACATTTTTCTGCTCTCAGACTATGACTCAGTGGTGTCTGGCCATTTGGTCTATTGTGTAGAACTTATTTTTCTTCAGCTTTTTACCTAGGTTGTAACTGAGGTTCCTTCACAGCCTGGCTGAACGAATTGGAGGGACAGTATGAAGAGAGGATCAGAGGTGAGGAAAGGGTCAGAGATTAGGACAGGGTTAGAGGTTAGGACAGGGTTAGAGGTTAGGACAGGGTTAGAGGTTAGGATAGAATGTTGTAGGTGTACAGCAATGGAATATCCGTCTCTCTAATTGTCTTTATCTAGTCTTTAACCCTCCATTGCCATCTTGCTCCCTCTCTCTCTCCGTTTCTCTCTCCCTGTCAATCCATCCGTCTTTGTCTTTCTCCTTCTCTGTCTCTCCCCCAATTGAAATGTCTCTCTGTGTCTCTCTTGCCCTCTTAGTCGCTCTCTACTCTCTCTTGGTCTCTCTCACTCCCTAATCCTGAAGATACACTCCAGATCTTCCTTTAATCTTTTTCTATTTTATACTTTCTTTTAACCACACCAGTCATTTGACTTCACTAGGGCTAATGAGGTAATAGGTATATAATCAAAAGCGTCACCGATTTGGCCTTGCGGATTCTCTCCAAATCGGCCTCGCCAAAATAGATGCCCCATGTTAGAGTGGACAATTACACTTCTGACATCTCCTGGAGAGTATCGCTAGTGTGAAGGGAAAGCTGGGAATGAAGAGTGACCTCTGGTTGACAAGCTACATAAACATCCGTGGTACCGTAGAGTGGCTCACCATAGCATGCGTCACATAACCAGCATCATTAGTTCCGGTGCTTTGGATAAATCTGTATTTGTCCTTTGATATTTCCACAGGGGAGGGGACAACGACGTATTTACATATTGTTATTAACATAGTGTACATGGAAGCAGAAACAGTTGCTAAATACTTGATTTCTGGGTCTTGACCCGGGCAGGGGTGTTGAGAAGGGATTGGAAGGAATAATAATGAGTGCCAATGTCGGATCCAGTGCTACATCAACACTGCATTGAGTCCGCATCTCATTGTGCCATCGCCACATGCTTCTCCATTGAAGGCAGGTGTAATGTGTAAGTGGAGCTATGCGTTTGACCAGGTCATCACTGCAAATAAGAACTGGTTCTTAATCAGCCCACCTGGTTAAATAGAAAACGTATATGAAGGATATAAAGTTCTGGAAAAAATGAAGAGACCACTGCACCCCTTCTTTCCTTTCCAAAAAAGTAATACGTCTAAAAGGAAAGTTTTGAGTGAGGAACAGTAGTGTTCAATTTGGAGCTATGAATATATATATATATATACATAGTTTTTTTTTTTTTTTACAGCAGTCTCGTAAAGGCATAATTAAGTCTTGGAAGTGTAACTGCAGTGTGTGGAAACCATCTCCAGAGAATCCTGGTATACATGGTCAGTATGTATGCATGAATCTAGCAGTTATTTTCACACGAACGCGGGTGTCTGGGATGTCTGGCCAATTCTTCATTAATATCCCAGCATGGAGGGGAAGTGGATAGAGGATGTTTCAAGACGAAACGTATTGTCAAGAACACATGGCATTTTACAGCGGCCGCTTTGGCTAAATCTTGCTTAGCATGTTGTTTAGGTGGCACATGGCATCCCAAATGCCAAATGTCGTTCACTAGCTTTTGCCCAAAGAAGTGCACTTGCGTTCAGGAATAGGTTGCAGTTTGTTACGCGGAGCGATCAGTCAGAGAGGGCAAACGTTAAAGCATGGAACCAGCTGCAGGTGATCCCATAGGATATTCATATGGGGCCTGGTGCGCTCATCCCCATTAAAATCATTTCAATATGCATCACCTCCCTCATTAATCAATTAAATCATGCATAGCTAATGACTCGGATACGATTCACCCTGCGATCAGCGTTGAATGAAACAGACCTAGCAATATTGGGGATTTTTTTATTTCATTAGTCATTTCAGATTTCCCCGGCAGATAATACTGTATATCTTATAATATTTTCAAGTGAGCCCTTTTGCTCATTATCAATGTTTAAATTATTGTATGAGCAGATTTTCTACAATGTGCCTAATGCACCATAATGAAATCAGTCATGTTTGACTGAAAGCGATGAGAAGAAACACCTTGATTTTAGAGCAGTGATTGTGTTCAAATGATCGTGCTATAAACAGCCACTCATGTCAACATGGATATAAACACACCTCTCCCCTAAGACAAGCCCGAATGGACGAGCCTCACCCCAGACTTCCTTAAAACCTGACTTCACCCGGTTCCTTAAATGATCTTGCCCTCAGACGTATAAACGCTAGTTAGCATAAATGGGTAATGAACATTTCCGAGGAGGGCAGTGACATGTTGCAACGCAGAGGATCAATGGTCAGAGTCCGTGTGTGGATTGGGCAGACTTCCAGAGAAGGAAGCTCCTGGACGTCAGCTTCATTAGCCCTATTATCCGTGGACCACACAGCGAAAATCATTGCATTGGGACAGGGAGTCCATTTCAAATAGCCTATGGCTATATCCCACAATGACATGCTATTTCCTGTATGCAGTGCACTTATAACCAGTGGAATGGGCCCTGGTCCAAAGCAGAGCACTTTATAGGTGACAGGGGGGCTATTTAAAACCCCAGCCTGAGTGTTCATATTACCCCTTTTATCCCAACCCTATTAAAGCGGCGTCATCAGGTAGATGGAACAGATGTTCGCAACACAATAACATTAAACTTGCACACCCACAACTCAGCTCCCTAATTAGTGGAGTGACAGGAGGAAATGGGGCTTGAGCTACGCTTTACGCCTCTGTACATACCGTTTAGACATACGGGGAGAAGGTGACAGACAGCCTAATTGGGTTAGCGTAATGGAAGACAGAAGGACAGAGTGGAGCCAGGTGGGTGGCGTGGAGGTGTTTGTGTGTTTTGGAATTGAATGTCTCTGTTACCCCTGTGATAATTTGAGCGTCAACGCTTTTGCCTGTGTTCCGGTCTGCTACTGGGCAACTGCTGCCGATAACGAGATAAACACAAACGTACCGCATTTGTTTTACTACAAGGCATTTCTTTCGATCCGGCAACTAAATGAGTCCACCGCAGCGAACCAAACGGACCGGTCCAACAGTGAAGTGTTATGGGGCTTTGCTTCGTATGATGGAATGGCCCACGGTGCGCTCTGTGGACCTCTGGACTTCTGTGGATACACACTCCAGCGTAAGCGGGGTTGGTCTCTGGGTAATGGGGATTGCAACTCACTAGGGTTTTAAGGCCGATTGTGTGTCCTGTTGTTACTGGTCCCACTCGAACAATATTTTCTAGCACTGTCTTTGGACAAAAATAACTGCAATCATCCATTCCCAGTAGCCTTACTGCACCTCTGGTTCTGGCAGTGTGGCCTGCTCTTCGTGCGAAAACTGCTGTTTAAAGATCATAGCTTTTCAGAGGCATTTCGGTTTAGACCCAGGCTGCCCACTACGGAACAGTCACATTTTCTGGATCTATTCCCGGGTGCATTTTGAAGTGTGCTTCAGGTGGTTGTCCTCATGGAACACCAAGTTTGAAGTGTGCTTCAGGTGGTTGTCCTCATGGAGCACCAATTTTGAAGTGTGCTTCAGGTGGTTGTCCTCATGGAGCACCAGTGGGTTATGATGGAGATCTCATGATGCCATGCACAGGTTCAAGGCACCCTGTGCTGGAGGCATGAGGCGACCTGTTTGGCAGTAGAGGCATCGAGGCGACCTGTCTGGCAGTAGAGGCATCGAGGCAACCTGTCTGGCAGTAGAGGCGTCGAGGCGACCTGTCTGGCAGTAGAGGCATCGAGGCAACCTGTCTGGCAGTAGAGGCATCGAGGCGACCTGTCTGGCAGTAGAGGCATCGAGGCAACCTGTCTGGGAGTAGAGGCATCGAAGCAAGGTGCTTCCTCCAGCATTCCAGCAGTATTTATCAGCAGACTTCCATCCAGTATTCCATGCAGTGGCATGGAACGTTGTGACTTCCATCCAGTATTCCATGCAGTGGCAGGGAACGTCGTGACTTCCATCCAGTATTCCATGCAGTGGCAGGGAACGTCGTGACTTCCATCCAGTATTCCATGCAGTGGCAGGGAACGTCGTGACTTCCATCCAGTATTCCATGCAGTGGCATGGAACGTTGTGACTTCCATCCAGTATTCCATGCAGTGGCAGGGAACGTCGTGACTTCCATCCAGTATTCCATGCAGTGGCAGGGAACGTCGTGACTTCCATCCAGTATTCCATGCAGTGGCACACTGAGGCCACACGCTGGGTTGGGTGTCAACTGAGGTTACACAGCTCAGGAGAAATGAAACGCACGCCAAACAATTACCAAAGACCAAAGTGTATTTCTGTGTATACACTTTTACCTGCTCCGTCCCTGCATGTCTTTAGTTGTACTGCCATGCTGTTGTGCCAAATGTACATTGACTACTTGTGGTCGGGCGATCCTGAACGGTTAATCTGGGAAGACTCCTTTTGGTGACTTTGTGCTGCAGTCCACGACGGCCTCAAGCCACAGTGTCCCCTCCCTCCCTAGAGTTATGGGCTCAGCTCCCAGGGGGAATAAAGCCCATAACCCTGCGGCTGTGAGCAGTCCGCTCAACCGACTGAGTCACACGGGACCCAGCTGGGAATGGGTTGGGGGGGGGGCGAGGACCAGTTACAGCAGGACACACAATCTGCCTTAGAACCCCAGCGAGATGCAAACCCCATTACTCAGCGATAAACTACGCTCACGCTGGAGCGAAACGGGCTCCACAGAGCGCACACTGGGCCACTTCATCATACGAAGCGAAGCCTGTAGCACTTCACCGTCGGACCGGGCCGTTTGGCTCGATGCGGTGGACAAACTTTGTTGCCGGATTCTCGCGATTCATTCACCGCCCTCAGGGCTTTAGGACCCACCGGGGATTCGTTGTCTGTTGACTGACTGGCCGCTATGTTGGCAGTGCAAACACACAATGTTATAAATGCTTAATAGGACTGTGAATAACTTGGAATAGTTCCTAATAACCATGTAATAAGAAATAATGTAATAACCATATATCCCACATAGTGTACTTCCTAGGGGGGTCTCTGGTCAAGGTAGTGCACTAAAAACAATAGGTGTGCAATGAACATGTTTAAATAAAATAGGCTGTAGATAGATTTGTGTTATTTGTTGCTTTGTGGTGGCTATGAGCACCTTATGGCCGCTCTGGACCAGCCTAGACCTTTTATGACCTCATCTTGACCTGTTTTGACTTTACCTCTGGGACAGTCTTGGGTTTGGTTCTTATGAATATTAAATCATTTTCATCTCTTCTCTTTCAGGGATCTGCTGGACAGAGACACATTCTCCAAGTCTGATCCATGTAAGTACTTTTTTTCAAAAGGGGTCTCACATTTATCACACGGTTTTGAAAGCTAGCTCTCCATCCAACATCAGCCTTTATCCTTCACCATCATATTTTCAGAAATACATTCAGGTGAAAAGTTAGGAAGAAGAAGTAATGTTTTGAGTGTTTCAGAGATTCATATTACTGCTTACAGAAAGAATTGAGGGCACTTCTTGTCTTGCTGTAACCTCAACCCCTCTCTTGAGATGAAAATAGAGCACTTTTACATTGTGAATGTCAATGTTTGAATTTTACCGCTAAGGGCAATATAGGGCTGGATACAATAAAGACTGAAACAACTCCCTTTATAAATATATATATTTTATTTGCAACAAATTGTCGAATTTGTTTTCACTAAAGCTAATTTTAAAACATTTGATTACACATGTTAAAAAACAAACATATTTTTATGACAGTTCACCTTTAATTTGTATTAACTATTGACTTCTAATATAAATAATTCACGAATAATAAAGATCAAATCAATGCACTCTCCAAAGAAATTTGGAAAAAAAACACCAAATTTCTCCACTCAAAATGCTGCGTTTTGCATCACCTCCATGTCGCTCTCTTGTTCTTCCACCTCTTACACTTTCCCCCACTTTATCTATGCCAGCTCAGCCGTGAGTTATTTGACTCTGCCATTTCAAAGTGTTCCCTCAGTAACGGCATCTCATTTGCACAGTAATGTGACAGATCTTCTACTCAGCAATGGCTACAGGAAAAGACAGTATCTTAATGCAATGCAACTACAGATCACACACGACCCAGACTGAATACAAATGGGTTTCTTTAGAGTACAGCTGCCGCAGATCGGAGAGGATCGAGGGGAGAGGAGAATAGTTATCTCTCCAAGGAGTCATTTTATAGATGTAGGCTCTTCGTCCCAAATGGCACCCTTTTCAGTAATAGAGCACTAGTATATACAAGAACTTTGTGTGCCCTAGTTCATAACAGAGCCCAGAGTGCATTGATTTTCCGCAGAGCCCTGGTCCAAAGTGATGCTTCATACAGGGGATATGCAGTTGTACAATTTGTAAGACGGACAATGTCATTTCTATGGTAACGTTAATTTCTAATGGGTAAGGAATGGACGAGAGGAGAGAAGCCGACCACCGAAAATCTCCCAGGCTACTATGAAATACACACGTGGAATCATGCAGTAACCAGAACAATTCAGATTCTTCAAACTAGCCACCCTTTCCCTTGATGACAGCTTCGCGCATTCCTGACATTCTCTCAACCATTCTCCGTCGCTTTTCAGTCTGTGGTCCAACTAATCCCAAACCATCTCCAGTGGATTGACGTCTTGGTCAAATAGCCAATACACAAACTGGATGTGTGCTTTTGGGTCATTTTCCTGTTGAAAAAAAATTATGATTTTCAAAAACCAGATGCAATGGCTAGTACTGCAGAAGGATGTGGTAGTTTGGCTGGTTGAATGTGCCTTGAATGGTAAACACATCACCCACGGTATCACCAGCAAAACACCCCCACACCAACAAAACCTCCTCCATGCTTCAGATTCCCCACGTTATAATTTATATTTGTAGTGTTTCTTTGCCCATGCCAGTCTCTTGTTAATGATGTCATTCAGTAATGGTTTCTTTGAAGCAATTCGACCACGAAGGCATTATTTACGGTGTTTCTACTCAATAGTCCATGTCAAGATGTCTGTTTACATGGGCTGCTTTTTGAGGGGACAACAGGCTCACCTGTTAAAGGGATAGGTAAAAAAATCCTATTTCGGTGACAATCCTGTTACCCAGTGTTTGTCCTTCAGGCACATAGAGTAATCTTTTAACACAATCCATTATTCAGCTAGGTCTCAGTCAGTAATTAGCGTTATTAGCATCGTGCAAATTTGGACAAAGTTAATAACGCTACGGACCAAATCCCTTTAATTGAAATGCATGAAGCTGATTGAGAGAATGCAAAGTTTGCAAACCTGTCATAAAGGGAAAGTGTGTTCACTTTAAATAATCTAAAATAGATGTGTATGTGTTTGCTATATGACTCCATGTGTGTTATATGTGTCTTTGTCCAAACCTTTGAGTGGTACTGTGTGTGTATATATATATATATATATATATATATATATATATATATATATATATATATATATATATATATAAATGAGGAATATAAAGAGAGTTTTACAGTAGTGCAGGACTTCAGAGATTTCTAAATCCCCATTACACTGCTGGTTGCTTGTTAATCTGCTTGTGCCTTTGTTAGTGTAGGTAATCTCTCACCTGTGGGGACGAATATCTGGATCTGATTATGACTGTCCCGACTTGGCATGACAGTGCAAAACGAATCATGTTATTGTTGAATGGGAGGATAAAAAGAGCATTTGATCTATGATGTGATGCATTGTCACAGCCATTTAAATTGACTGGTAATCTGTTTTCATCACTTGTTTCCTTTTTTCTCTTTTTTTGTCCGTCTGTCTCCTTATCTGTTTCTTGCCCCCCCTCTCTCTATTTCTGTATGTCTGTTTCTGTCTTTCTGTCTCTCTCATCCTTCCTTCTTCTTTCTTGCCGTCTCTTTCTCTCTTTGTGTCTGTGCTTCTTTGTCTCTGTCTGTCTTTCCCTGTTTTGCTTTCTGTCTGTTTTTTGTGTCTCTCTGTCTTTGTCTTTCTCTCTCTGTGTGTCACTCTGGGTCGTTCTGTCTCTGTGTGTCTCTTTGTCTGTGTCTTTCTGTCTCTGTATTTCTCTCTGTCTTTCCGTCTTTCTGTCTCTGTGTGTCTCTCTGTCTTTGTGTCTTTCTGTCTCTGTGTGTCGCTCTGTCTTTGTGTCTCTCTGTCTTTGTGTCTTCTGTCTCTGTCTTTGTGTGTTCTGTCTCGGTGTGTTTCTTCAGTGGTGGTGTTGTACACTCAGGGTGTGGAGACCAAACAGTGGCGAGAGGTAAGAAGTAGAAAAATAGACTTTCTCCCTCTTTTTCTCCTTTTGTCAATTGCTCCCCTTTAATAAAATGAAAACTGTCTTTTATATGCATGGTAAATATGAATGGCTTGCTTGTTTCCTCACAATACTGTTTGACACAGGATTTGACACAGGATTACATTATCCAGCTGCTTAATAATTAGGGAAGTCCACCAAAGTGCATTTTATGATACGATGATATCGGCAACATTGTTTGTATTAAATATTGAATATGAAATATTAGCCCCATTCAACTTCTGGTCCTCTACATGACTGCGGCATCTATAGGATGTTTTTTTAAATTGTTTTATTACCTGTGTGCAAAAATAAACACACATTACCAAGTGTACAAAAACATACGTATGCAGGCCTTTCATACGCGCAAGAACTTAGCATCTGAAGCACTGGCATACTGCAGTTTTGATTAGCCAAATTAGAATAAAAAAAGTGCAGACTATGTACGAATGACACTCACTGTGCTAGCTGCACCTGGGCTTGCTAAGCAGGTTGGTGGGAGTACAAGATGCTGTGCTTTCTGTGTGATAAGATGCACAAGTTGCAAAGCATTATAAATGAACTGTGAAACACAAGGCTGGATTGGAATTCTGTAATTGTTTGGTGTATTTCCATTTGCAAGGATACAAATATTTGATATTAAATATGAATGTACAATATATACTAATTAAGTATTTATTGTCTTGGGTCCTTGTTTTCCGAGGAATATACAGCACGTGTCTCTTAGATTATTGTTGATTTGATAAGTTAAGAAGTGTTCTAGACAGTGGGGTTTCGCTTGAGGGCGAGGTCCTTCATGGTGATATCTCTTATGGTCTCTGAGTCAGTACATTGTCAATTATTTCTTCTGTTCATTTTAATCACATCGTCTTCCAATGATAACTGTGCGTTTTTTTTGTTTGGGCCAAATAGCTTCTTTTATGTTTCCTTTTCATACTTTTGTAAAGTTTTCCAAATAGGTAATGCAGTTGTCTGTTGGATTAGTTTTAATTTGATTTGACAAGATTAAACAGTTAATGATCTCTCTCTGTTTCATCTCTCTTTTCTCTCTGTTTTCACTCACTCATTCTCACCTGTAGCACTCTTTATCTTTCGTCAACAAAATGTATTAGATTTGTATTCATTCTGTTCTGGTCCAATCTGGCCTGTGTTCAGGTCTACTCTGCAAGCTGCTGCCGGTTGCTCTAACATTCATTGATTTGGTTGCTCTAACATTCATTGATTTGGTTGCTCTAACATTCATTGATTTGGTTGCTCTAACATTCATTGAACATTCATTGATTTGGTTGCTCTAACATTCATTGATTTGGTTGCTCTAACATTCATTGATTTGGTTGCTCTAACATTCATTGATTTGGTTGCTCTAACATTCATTGAACATTCATTGATTTGGTTGCTCTAACCTTCATTGATTTGGTTGCTCTAACATTCATTGATTTGGTTGCTCTAACATTCATTGATTTGGTTGCTCTAACATTCATTGATTTGATTGCTCTAACATTCATTGATTTGGTTGCACTAACATTGAACATTCATTGGTTTATAAAAATATTGGGTTGGTTCTCTGAGGGAGTTATTAGCCCTAACTGAAATTGCTACACGCATCGCGGAAGGTTAGCATCGGCGTCAGAATGCGTGTGCAGGGAACCAGGCCTTAACCCTGGAGGCAACAGTAGAACGTTGGGCCACATCTTTGAAAGACGGTTGCCCTGCATTTCATTAGATGTCTTTATGTGGAGTAGTTCCCTACAGAAGGCAGACCTAGGTCCAGGTGGCGTAACGTATTATTTTGATTCCCTTAGCTGTGCTGAGGCTGATTGTAGGAGCTTGTCTGGTGCAATAAACCAAATATTGAATGTATCTTTGACACAAGTGACAGTGACACACAGAGGCACCGTAAAAAGCTAAACATTTTTAGCTCTCATCCACACTCTGTGCAGTGTCCTCTTTCCCTTCCCCTCTCCCACTCTCTTCCTGTCTGTTTCTCCGTCTGTGTTCCTTTCTTCCTCTGTCACAATCCGGTGACATACCACCCGCTAACAGCTAATGAGCTCAGAGTGCCACTGCCACTAAACCTTTTGTTTTTAAAGAGATACGGAGCCTGTTTGGCTCAGGGCGGATTGGCTTGGCAAGGCAGCACGTCAAGCTGTGTAGAGTTGATAAAGCTAAGCGTTGGTGAAGGCCATTTTCTCACGGACTGTCCCCTTCCACCTCCACCTTGTTTTGAGTTAGTAGATATGGCCTGAGCTGTCCTTTCCACAAGGTCTCAATGTGCACCAGCAGCTTGAAATGACGTTACTTTCTCTGTGGGAGGAATTCACCTCTACACTCACAGTCTTCTCCAGTCCCCTGTCTGAGTGGGACATTAGAGGGATTCTGCTATTTTAGTTTTTTTGTATTCTGCTTTCCTAAAAACAAATAAGAAATTGGCAAAGGTTTGAATATATAAGAAGAAAGACATAAGAGCTGCAGACATAAAGCACCCAAGCAAGAGTAGCAGCTGCTAATGTCTTTATTCTCATCCAGAAGCACTCTCACCTGTCCCTTCAGTAGGAGGATATATCCTGTCTATTACTCGTCTTTTTGTATGAATATGGCATGTCCTTTCTGAGCTGTCCTTACCGGTTATATACATGTATTCACTTTCTGCACAAGTAGAAGCTGTGCTCTGATCAGTGTTCTGTAAGCGTAAGGAGTCTCTTATCTGTGAGCCTTCTGTGGGTGTAGAGACCGCACGTTCGAAGACTTCTGTAGGAGTAGGAAATCAGCTTCCTCTCCATGTGGTAGAAGCTGTCAAATGTATTAGCTGAACTCAACTGTCAACTCTCTTCTATTTGAAAGCTGCTGTATGTTGAACTCAACTGTCTGCTCTCTCCAGTCTATCAACTTATGTGAACCATCAACTTATTTTCCTCAGTGGTGCCTTTGAATAGAATTTAATGCGAGGCACCTTCAGTGCCTTCCATAAGTATTGGAATAGTAATGTAAACATTTTATTGTGTGCTCTCAAGACATATGAAAGTATTTTTTTATGCAACCTTTATTTAGCCAGAATAGGCTCATTGATCTTTTTCAAGAGCATCCTAGCCAAGGTAGGCCGCAGAACGTCATTATTTCAGAATTACAGACTACATAAAACAAATATAAATGCCCTAATAAAAAACATGGAAATCACAATCCTAATTTATAATCACTAAAGCAGAAAGTTATAAACACTGGCCAGTCAAGGAACCAGCCTCAAATCAATGATTTAAGAACACCAAAAACACAATAGTGTATGCTTTTCTATACAGTATAAGGTACAGAATGTCACCTTTTATTTTGGTGTGTTTCAAAATTGTTTTACCTGTTAAGAATGACAGCATTGTCAGAGTTCCATCCCTCCATTTTCTGTGAGTTGTAGGTAGCTTCTAATTGATCAGGTGTTTCCTGTTGAATTGAATGTTCACGCATGAAAGAGCTGTGTATGTGAAGTCTCAGTTCCATGATTTGCTTTTGCCTTTGGAGTCTGAGATTGGTGTCTCTGGGCATAATCCCACATGAAAATTGGGGAGCTGTCCATGAAAGAGAAGCAAGAGATTCGGATGCTAAAAGAAAAGAGTAGCTCACTGAGAGCCCAAATGAAGCGAAAACGGAAAGGCCAGATTTGAATTTGCAAAAGATGTCATAGACTAACCAGTACAGTGACTGTCTGTATTTGGCCTCATAATATTTTTGTTGTTGTATTTACATATGCTTTGAGTGTACAGCAAAATAGCTATTTGGCTTGCATTTCATCATATGCTCAAATTCTTAACTACTAATGCAGTTTAACAGATAAAACGTTAGTTTTTCATCAGCGTACATCATGCTAAATCCAGTTCTGGACACAATATGAGTGATATGGGCTGGACTGTTTTCCCTTTTGTTATCGATTGGATTGCAGATTGCTGCTTTGTTAGAAAGGTCCGGTATAACCAGAATCCTGCACGTCACATTTCATTCCTGAACGTTTCCAGGTTAATGAGGCGACGGTGTGGAAACCTAATCTGATATTTCATTGCACAGCTTTAGGTTGCAGAGGCTGTGTTGAGGTTTAATCCCACACCTCCAACCCACAATAAATTCCAGTTAAACCGGGACAAACGGAATTAGGGATATCTATAGATCTATATATCTAGCGCTGTCTCTCAGCGGCTTACCAGAACCCTTGGTCGTCTGGATTCAGATGATGGAGCAGACAGGTGCCCAGCCGCACTGAGATCCCCATGGCAGACAGAGTGGGCCCAGGATTAACCTGACATAGCAGGCGTAGGTAACACCCGAGTAGAGCTCTCACATCCCATTTTCAGGAGGCTAGAAAGCCAGGTGGAAGATGCTGTGTCCGTGAAAACCGGAAACATCCAGTTCCTGTAAGAGTGTCACTAAGGGTCTGTCTGGGGTTGGCAGGGAACAGTGGTGCCCTCTGGCATCCTAGCCCTCCTGGCTCAGCATTAGAGACCTCACTGTGCGGAGTCATCTCACAAATTCAGCAACGGTTGTTATTTCCGGACATTGTTAAGATAAGGGGCAGAGTTGGAGCTGTTCCCCTGGATAAGGAGAAGGTTTTGAGGTGGAATATTTTCAAGCTGAGTTGGCTTCTGGATGTCTGCCACCAACATTACTTTTCATGCAGCAGCACCTGTCTTTGTCCGGCTTTGAAATATGTATTCCTCTCCCGTCTCCTGCCATGAGAAGAGGTTAGAAGACGTCTAAAGGAATGTTGCTCCATAAACTAAAATATGAAAGAGCGATACTGTAAGACTGATCTGTACTAAAGATCAGATGAAGGCATGAATTACCCCACCAGCCTATGGACAATCCATAGAAAACCCATGGACAACCCACGGACAACCCACAGATAACCCTTGGATTAACCATATGCAACGCTGGGCCCGAAGAGCCGCAGGCACTTTATAATTTGAATTTAACGACCTGGAAGACTAGGTGTTTAAACTGACCTTAAATTAACTGTCTCCTCCGATACGGGTCAGAGGAACAGAACAGTAATCAACTGTCATGGACCAGCTCCGTCCCGATCTGCCTGACCAGGCCCAAGGTCTTAGGATTTCACCCTGATTACAAACACGTGTCTGGGACTGTACACTATGTAAGATCCATGGCATTAGTCATGGTCAGTCGATTTAAAAGTCTGTAACAAATATTAAAATAGCAAGAATATTATGTCCCAGTGCCATCCTCTCAGACAAAATGGGTCTAAAGGTAAATCTAACTTCCTAGCCCTGGCCTGGTTTGGCTTGGATAGAAGGGAATAAACCATTTAACCTGTAATGGGATTCTCTGACAACAGAAGCTCTTCTAGGTTCCGAAAACTGACAACAGAAGCTCTTTAGCTTCCTACGACTGACAACCGAAGCTCCTCTACCTTCCTAGATCTGACAACGGAAGTTCTTTTAGCTTCTTATAACTGACAACGGAAGCACTTAATGGCTCCCTACAACAGTCTGTGTGCCCAGTGTGTTTGTTGTGTGTGTGTGTGTGTGTGTGTGTGTGTGTGCGTAGAAAAGGGGAGGAAACTCTAATCCAAACATTTCACTTCTAAATATTTGCCCTTGAATTGTTCTACTGAGTTAGCATATGGAATGGTCACACTAAGGATAATCAAGCAATTTCATTTCACACTTTAAGGGCTTGTGTGGGTATACAGATACAATATGGGAGAATTATTTGAAATTACTGTGAAATTGGCCTTTATTCTATGGAGCATTTTCCTCTTTCAGATCCATTTTCTACCACTTTAGCTAGTGCAGTTTTCTGACACTAAACGACCCCCATTTACACCTTGCCATTGTTACAGCAACAGCACAGTACTTGGCTCTCCTTCTGATGGATTCTGAAGGGTGTGTGCATCACAATGCAAACAATTGAAGGCTTGTGAGTTCCAGAGAGTTCTGTGAGCGTGTCTCTGGGTTCGTTTGTAGCCCTAACTGATTGGTTTTGACAGTCGGTTTCGTAAGAGCTTTGGGAAAAATATGATTGTGTCCCATAATTAATTCGGATGTCGTTTAGTGGGTGAAAGTCACAGTCAGAAACCAAGACTCTTTAGAGCCTTTCCTTTTGGAACTTGTAAAAGAATAAAGAAAAACAATGATTTAACCGGTAAATTCATTTAAAGGTCCCAAGCCCTCTCTGTTCATTATATTTCTAGGTTTCCAGGACCTGACTCTGTAATTATTTATGTCAGTTTATGGTAGCATTTTCTGCTGTCCTATCCTTTATTCATGTTTCTGCATCTCCAAGCGGCAGTCAGCCCTCTAACATACATTATTCATGAGGCACACAATTAGCTGAGGGAACAAATTAACCACAGCGGGTGGGCGAGTGTGGGTGGGTTTGTGTCTGTGTGATCTCGGTCTATGAGAACATGTGGGGACCTGACAAACATAGGAAAATGTGCAAAAATCGGTCCCCACAATGATTATCCGCAGCTCACCGCTAAGGAAAAATGGGATTTACATTTAGGGTAAAAAATGGGCGTAATGTTAGAATTATGTTTACGTTTCGCAGGTTCAGCCATTTCTGGTTAGGTTTAGGATTGGGGAATCCTGAACATGGATTTCTGGGTTATATTCAGGTCCGCAGAAGGATAGAAAAACCAATTACTAAACCAGAGACTTAGAGTCTGAAAGAGACTCAGAGCAGAATCAGTGACTCAATTACTAAACCAGAGACTCAGAGACTGAACAAGTGACTCAGAGACTGAATAAGTAACCCAGAGCCTGAATCAGAGTCATGGAGTCTGAACCAGGGATTCAGATTCTGAACCAGAGACTTAGAGGCTAAGTCAGGGACCCAGAGATTGAACTGAATTTGAACTACTTAATATTTTCATAATAGATTACAGACCAACATAGTTGATCCTGGATAGCCTTGCCCTGTAGAGCGGAATGGAGTATCTGTAAGCTTTTGTGTTGATAATATCAAGCATTTAATGTGTGTGTTATAACCATTTTTAACACACACAACATCAGTCACCACAACATGCTATAAAACACTGTACTATATCAGCCATAACAACATGCTATACAACACTGTACTATATCAGTCACAACAACATGCTATAAAACACTGTACTATATCAGCCATAACAACATGCTATACAACACTGTACTCTATCAGTCACAACAACATGCTATAAAACACTGTACTATATCAGCCACAACAACATCCACAACAACACTGTACTATATCAGTCACAACAACATGCTATAAAACACTGTACTATATCAGTCACAACCACCTGCTTTACAAGCCCTCCATTTTCTCTGTTCATACAGTTGAAAAGATATCCAGGACTTTACGCCCTGGAAAACACTGGCCAACTGTTACTGAAGGGTAAAAGCACGAATTAAATGAGTACAACTGAAATTAAATGAAAGGCAATGCAACAACTTTGAAGTTGTTTTTCTGTCCATCATGTATGCATGTACTTGCTAGTTTTTTCCCGCTAACAACATCCACAGAGAGACCAATTTCAATATGTTACTGAGAGAAAGTAGAGGAGTTGGAGAGTGTGTGAGTCAGGAATGATGGTGATAGAGAGTAGGAAGGGGTGACAGAGAAAGTGGATGAGAGAGAAAGGGACAGAGAGTGATTGGTTACAAACTGTGTTTAATTAAATGCAAGGAGTGACGTTTCCTGCTGCACTTCAGACAGAGAAGCGGCCTGCTGTCTTGGGACAGAGGAGTTAGAGAAACAGGATCTAACCAGCTGTACAGGGCAGTGATTATTAATCTGTACTAATCAGGTACTCTGTTTATCAGGAGACAAGAGCTTTCTCACTGACTGCTTAACAATTTCCATTCAGTATCCGTGTGACGCAGGGGTCAAAGGCCTCTAATCGAAGTGTCAAGACGCCGCTACGCCTGGCTTAAAACATGTTGGGTTGCAGCTGGTTGTGACCATGAGCCCAGTGGACAGCGCTCCAGGTTGGGTGGGGGCAGCAGGGCATTCCTTGTCTCAATGCCCTCTAGCACCCCCTCAGGGCAGAACAGACAGGTTGAGGTCATGGACTGTGGTCAGCAGTCTACTGGCATCAACTGAGAACATTGGGTACATTTCGATGTTGGAATATCTATTGACAAATAATGATTATACTTTATTTAAAAGCTCCTCTTGCTTTCCCTCACTCCCTGCTTTCAATTTTCTCACTTTCTATATTTCTGTCTCTCCTGTCCTCTTCTAGTTTGGGAGAACAGAGGTGATTGACAACACTCTTAACCCAGACTTCGTCAGGAAGTATATCCTGGACTACTTCTTTGAGGAAAAGCAGAATCTTCGCTTTGACGTGTGAGTAGTGATTCTCTTTGATCTGGTCCTCTGTGGAATCAGCAGGCAGAAGAGGGGGGGAATCGAGTATTTGAATTTCACAAGTGATGTGTGATGTTCCAAACCAGCCAACCCACCCTTTCCTATTAGCTTCTCTCTCTATCTGCCCTCCTTCTTCTCCTCCCCTTTCTCCTTCTCTATTTGCCCTCCTTCTCCCCACGTCTCCTTCTCTCTCTACCAGTCCCTATCTGTTCCATTTTGCCTCTCTCTGCGTATCTTTGCCTTACTCTCTTCACCTTTCATATATTCTCTTTCTTTAGCCCCCAACCACCATCTCTCCTGTGTAATAATTTAATATCAGTACTTTGCTCTGTCTAGATTGTCATGTGTTGGGAATAGGAGGGGTTGATAATGGTATAAAAGTGCATCAATATTTGATGAGAGGGTTATCCTCATTATTCACCCTGTCAAATAAAGCAAATGTCTAAAGTCCCGGCAGAGCCCTGTAAAAAGCACACACTCTTTTTCTCCTTTTCCTCATCTTCCTCATCTCCTCCTCTCCTTCCTCTACATCTTGAATAGCCCCACGTCATCTTGGAAGGCCAAATGATTTGGTCGGCAAGGTGACGCCTCATTTAGAGAACACTGTGTGCACCTTGGTACCCAACTCTTTGATCCTCAACATGGGGCAAGACACAAACCAGAAAATAACTATCGTAATCATATTGAAGAGACGAGAGGCTGTTGTGACAACTTCCTAATACATTAACTAGGCACATATCAACCGTCCCAGACGTCCTCTGTGCATATCCAGTGTCTGTTGACGTAGGTGGACTGGCCATTCGGCAAAAGCCTGAAGGACAATTCCATCTTAAGATATTTGACAAATTATAATTACCAGGAATATACCGGGAGTCTCAACGAACGAATGGCCCGATGTGATAGAAATGCCAGAGCATGTTTTTGGTCCCCGTGCGCCCCTGTTTCTAGCTCTGTATTCAGTCTTCTGTTGACATCTCAAAGGATTTGAAGAGACTTAATAACTTCATTTGGTTCCTTTTCATCATATAGTTTCTCTAATTCTGCACTCAGAGACTGAAGTGCTACACCCCCTCATTAATTAGCCACATTTACATTTCCCTTTTATATATTGTCAGGGGGCAGAGAAGGAGGAAAAGGAAGGGATGGCCGGTTGGCACTGTTAAGATCAGTTTTAGCATTAGTAGCCTAGCTACTTTGTTTTTAAAGGAATTATCTGTTGAACTGTGACTAAATCTCCCTGACTTAGTTTTGGACAGTCTGTCCAAGTGTCTAATCATCTGTGACTTATTTGTGGACTGTCTGTTCAAGTGTCTACCTCCTTGAACTGTCGGACTGTCTTTCAAAGCAGAATTCTCTCACTGAAAGAGAGTGAGATTGAGCAACGGTTTGCACTACATCGCTAAGTCATTCGCCACATCGCTAGGTAATTCGCCACATCGCTAGGTCATTCGCCACATCGCTAGGTCATTCGCCACATCGCTAGGTCATTCGCCACATCGCTAGGTCATTCGCCACATCGCTAGGTCATACGCCACATCACTAGGTCATTCGCCACATCGCTAGGTCATTTGCCACTCTACACCCAATACAGAGCTACATCCAACTTTGTGATAAAAAAATATATGTTGTGTCACAGCAAAGATTGCTTCTGGCAAATGACCTTATGAAATGCTTGATGTTCTGACTGATGTGTCTGAGGTATTTTGAAAACTGCTGGAGTCTTTATGTGAGTAGTTGCAAACAAGTGGGTTTTCTTTTATAGCCAAGCCCTGAGCGTTTACTTGGAAGATATTTGGGAAAAGGTCACATTGTGACCACTCAAATATAGAGCGTATTATGCTTCACAACCAACTATGCTAACTAAGTTCGCTGTGACAGAACATTGCTACTCTCTAACTTACTCTCAGTGAGTGATGTACTACTTTGACAGACATTAAGCCATGGAAGATCAGAAACATTGACACACCACAAACCACTGAGAAGTTTAAGAAGACCACATCGCCTCATTTTGATCCTCCTCCAACTTATGATCCTCTCAAGTTCTAAATTACATTGACACAGACCCAACAATAAGCAGAGTTACTCAAACCCAACACTAAGCAGTCATACAGACCCAACACAAAGCCGAGAAACACAAACCCAACATTAAGACGAGAAGCACAAGCCCAACACTAAGCCGAGTTACACAAACCCAACATTAAGCTGAGTAACACCAACCCAACATTAAGACGAGAAACACAAACCCACCACAAAGCCCAGTAACACAAACCCAACATTAAGCCGTGTAACACAAACCCAACACTAAGCCAAGTGACACAGACCTAACACTAAGCCAAGTGACACAGACCTAACACTAAGCCAAGTAACACAGACCCAACATTAAGCCAAGCAACAGAGACCCAACACTAAGCCAAGTAACACAGAACCAGTGCTAAGCCGAGTATATCATACCCAACACTATGCAGAGTCATACAGATCCCACAATAATTAGAGTAACATAAAAGAAAACACTAAACCAAGTCACACAGACCCAACACTATGCAGAGTTACATGAATAAAACACAAAACAGAGTCACAAAGACCCACCCTAAGCAGAGTCAAACAAACCCACCCTAAGCGGTTTTATACAAACCCAACACTAAGCAGAGTCATACAAACCCAACACTAAGCAGAGTCATACAAACCCAACACTAAGCAGAGTCATACAAACCCAACACTAAGCAGAGTCATACAAAACCAACACTAAGCAGAGTCTGACAAACCCATCCTAAGCGGCGTCACACAAACCCACCCTAAGCGGTGTTATACAAACCCAACACTGAGTACTACAACTGAGATACGCCTGTTGGCAGATTGGTACAGCAACTGATTGCATGGAAAATGTCATTTATTTGAATTGTTTCAGTGAATGCTGCTGTATTTGTCCAAAAGGAATTGTAGCATTGTTGCACTGTAGATTTAGGTCAAGACCTACTGGAACGATATCAAACCATCAGTGTCTTTAATGGTCAGATGCCAGTCAGTCAAGCCACAAATTGTTTTTGCTTTCCAGCTGTCAGCTCTTGCCATGTACATTTATGTGCTCTTGTGATTTCAGATATGATATTGATTCCAAAAGTCCAGATATGGCAAAGCATGTAAGTAAAAATGATAACCCTAAATGTTCAAAACTTTTGTTTTGAAATGGTAAAATGTTTTCTCAAACAGCATGTAATTCCATATTTTGGTTTAATGCAACAAAACAAACACAAAAATCCATGGCCTCCGAAAGCGCACGTATCATGTTGGGTACAGATGATGAATAACAGTGCTTCACGTTCGTCTTTGTACAATACCCGTGGCATGCTTATGTTACACATCGCGCTCTATATTTCCCGCTAAAATGTCAAGAATAATTCACAGTATTTATTGATTGTATTGATATTGAATAGCTCCCATAAAACGGACACCTTATCTGGTGTGAAATTAGGACGTCATTCTTCTGGCTTTACGTGAAGCATCGTCATTTGTCACTGGATCCATTGAAGCTTGCCTTACATGTTTTCTTTACAGCACTTCTAAGCATGATGTATTGCACTCCAGTGTTATTAAGATGCGTCACGACATGTAATGATGATGAATGAATGCTACGTTCTTGATTTGCAGCAAAAGCATTGATAAGCAGCCCATTTGTCACACTTTAACAATGATAATATATATCTGCAGCCGACAGTTTGCCTGATACTGGAATATTAATCATTATTTACGCATTCTTCACTTGTATCAAATTGTTTTGTACTGGCTTCTGTGTTACCAATTATGTGTCCTTGCACTTGAAACCCCTCTTCCTATTTCTCATCCTTTTCTTCAGTTCTTCTCCTTCCTCTCCTTTCTCCATGCTCTTGAATTGATAATGGCCTTGGTATTTGAGTATGAAATGATGTGCTCTTTTGTTGTCGTTGTTTTTATTGTTGTTCTTGTTGTTGTTGTTGATCTTGGGGTCATTGTTGTTGGTCTTGTTTTTGGTCGTGCTGTTGGCGTTGTTGTTGTCTCTGCTGCTGCCTGGTCTACTTCTCCTCTTCCTCCTCCTCTACCTCCTCCTCTTCCTTCTTCTTCCTGGAAGCCCTCCGATATAGACGTACGTGTTTGACCTCTCTGACTCACTCTTTATCCACCCAACATGCCTAAAAGTAACCTTATGACCTACAACATGCCTAAAAGTAACCTTATGACCTACTGTTCATGACTCATCTTATGATGACTTGTATAATTTACAGTTGATAAATAATAGTAAAAGATATCTTAGATCACATTGACTAGAACACTTATAATGCTTATAACACACTACTTAGCTCCATTATAATCTCAACAAATGTCTCCCCGTCTCGTTCTGATCTCACTCAGTCTCTTCCTCATTTCTCCACACCAACATCTCCACTCAATTACGAATCACCTCCCATCTCTGCGCTCTCCTTCGACCTTCATTCCTCCATCCTCTCCTTCCTTCCCACTTCACTCCTTCGTCCTCTCCCGCCCTCCTGCGTCCTTCACTCCTCTGTCCACTCCCTCCTTCCCCCTTCCCTCCCCAAACCTCTCATTACCTCCCTCCTCTCTTCCATTCTTAATCCAGCCGTCAGCTTTCACCTCTCGTCCTCCTCTTCACAGGACTTCTTGGGCCAGGTCTTCTGTACCCTGGGAGAGATCGTAGGTTCCCCTGCCAGTCGCCTGGAGAAACCCCTGGGGTGAGTGATACTGTTCGGGATGGATGATTGATTTACTGAATGAGTGATTGCTTAATTGGTTGATTGATTGGTTGACTGATTTACTGAATGACTCACTGGTTAATTGGTGTACTTATTGATTGGTTGATTCACTAATTGATTTATTCATTAAGGCTGTATGGCAAACTGATTGGGTGATTGGTTGAAGCTGAAAGACTGTGAGAATAGTGGATCCCCTTATTGATCAGCTGGTAATTTGTTTTATAATTAGAGTAAGTAGAAACAGATCAATCAATGCAAAGTTTATCTTTGCACATCAAACATCTTAGGATATATACAGCCCCGGAAAACATTAAGAGACCACTGCACCTTTTACTTTCCTTTCCAAAAAAGTTGGTAAGGAAGGTTTTGAGTGAGGTACAAAATTAACCCTTCTCCTGCAAATTGAACGCTTCTGTACCTCTCTCAAAATGTTCCTTTCCAACTGTCTTGGAAAGAAAAAAAATGGTGCAGTGGTCCCTCCATACTCCAGAGCAGTATGTATGTACTGGGAAAGTGTGAGAGGTTACTTTTGAACAGAGATACGTGTTTTCACTCTTTCACTGTTCTCTCACAGCCACTTGAACTGGCAAGTGGGTTAGGATCAGTAACGGTGAAAGAGGCCTCAGAGTTTGAACTGTTTATCCACAGAACCAAAGTGCACTTGTATCAGTGAGCTGCTCCATGTCGCCACTGCTAGGTCATGACAGCATCAACACGCACGCCCCTCTGGGTGTTTCTGTCCGCCTTAAAATGGAACCCGGCTGGGAAGCTTTTCTCATTGCGATTCATATCCTCCTGGTGTGTGTTTCAAATGGTTGTCTCTTCGCTGTATTGGGCCCGGTGAATGGAAGAGGACCCTGCTTGGGAACAGCCCCAGAGTCCAGACGTGGGATGATGAGAAATATGTCTTGTCTTGTGCCGTCTGTGGAGTGTGTCTCAAATAAGACCAGTGTGTGTTCAATGTATTGGTAAACAGCGTGTGTGTGTGTGTGTGTGTGTGTGTGTGTGTGTGCATTCCCAGGCCCAGGGCATCCTCTTTTATGACCAATCGGCCTTTCAGGAGGCCTGGGAATTAATGCCAGGAACCAGCAAACCCTCTCCTAGAAAAACACAGGCAGAACGTCCCTCGACAGAGCCGTCACAGTACAGACCTCACCACTGACGCTGGGAAGCTGGATATCTCTTTGAAGTTTAGTTTGTTAGAATGTGTGTGTGTTTGCTCAGTTGTGAGTGTGGATGTGCTTGTTTGCTTGAAGCGGTGGGGGGCGTTTGTGCAAACCATGACAGAAGTTGAGCCGTGCCGATTGGCTCCTGTGTTTCTACGGCGATGCCCCTCTTGGCAACCCACTGGCTGTGACCGGTGATACTGGTAGATTAGTGTCGCGAGAGTCTCCGCCGCCTGTCACTTGGCAACAAGAGGATCAGGACAGCATGTTTACCGATACGACGTAAACTAGCCTTCAAAAAAGAATTTACGGACAGGCAGAGGACAGAGAGCCGAGAGAGAGGGAGGAGAGAGAGGAGAGAGACAGGGAGGAGAGAGAGGAGAGAGACGGACCGAGAAGTGTGGTAAGATAGAGAAAAGAGGATTGAAGCGAGGGGGAAGGCAGGGAAAAGAGGGGAAGAGAAAAGGAGGTGTGAGAGCCAGTGTGTAGTGTGTATTAACAGCATTGCCAATGTGTGCATCTGAACATGCGATTTGAACGCTTTGCGGAGTCTGGCCACAATAGACAGTGCTTTCAGTAGTTGGGTATGTCATACAGAAGATCCAGGCTATTTCTGTACCATGTGGGTCAGTTGGTAGAGCATGGCTATTGCAACGGCAGCATTTCGGGTTTGATTCCCATGGGGACCAGAATGAAAATGCAGTGGTCACTACTGTAAGTCACTCTGGTTATGAGTGTTTGCTAAATTATTTAAATGCATTCAGCCAAATTCCGATGGGGGACAGATTCAAGAAAGACCTTGTCTCGCTATGTTTACTTTTCATTTTACCGTTCTAAAAAACATTACCCAAGAACACAATTAAAAGAAACACACAACTTATGTGCTTTAAGAGTAAATTAATTAGTAATGTATATATTTTACTCAAGAGTCTATTTACATTTTGTCTGTATTTACACAGGGAAAGAATATGATCTCACAGTGGGCCAAAATCAGAAACACATTTTTTTTCCTGCTTTTGTTTTTGGGAGATTAAAAATGTTTCATCCTTCGTCTATCAGATTTATTATGATTAATTCACTGATCACAGGGCCATTGTTAACCGACGAACCAGCCAGGTCTAGCCTGCGGGCCGCCAGTAGAATAACCCTGCAGTAGAGCTTCTGCTCCATTTTCACTCTGCCCTCAGGCCTCTCCTTCATCGAATCAAGCCCAGCCTACAGCATCTCACTCCAGCTCCACTGGGAGGAGTGGGCTCTCCATGGATAAGAATCTATTCGCCCAGCCTAAATGAGCTCTCCCACTGGGCAGGCAGACATGCAGGCAGGGAGGCTGAATCCAATGACCTGCTTAAGAAGCTAATAAGTCAGTCTCTCTTACACATTATTGCTTTCTACTCGCTCTCCCTCTCTCATTTATACTAGTCTTTTTACATTTCTCCTCCTTCTATTCTTGCTTCGTACACCAGGTATCTCCGTTCTTTCATTTTACAGTTTTTCCCCTTTCTCCTTCACATTTTCTCTCTCTCTCTGTCTCTTATCCATCTCTTTCTCTCCTTCTGCCCTACTCTGTTCTGCTTCAACACTTGCATGCAAACTTGTTCAGAAACACCACACTCTTCTGAATAATTCACCAAGCCACCATTGCAGGAAAGGGTTGTCATTTGGGTCACTTGTTCAGTTTCATGCATCTTACTATACTGTAATGTGCGCTAGTGGTTAGTTATTTTCATTCTGTTAAGCTCTTTCCAAAGCAGCAAATACTCTTCCTGGGGTGCACACAAAATCCAAACACAACATATAAAAACAGTTGAACTGATGTAGTCGAATAGTAAAGAAAATAAGAGAAATAACAAGAGAGAAATAACAAGAGAAATCATGGGAAGATTGAGTTTTATTTTTCGACTTTTTGAATGGTAATGGCCCTAGACAGCTACCCTGAGGGACACCAAACTTTACTTCTCTAATATTAGAGAAGCCTCCGAAACCATTAATTTAGTTAGTTCAATTTGACTTGATTTAGAAAGGCACACCAGTGCATGTAAGACAAAAAAGCTAAATAGTAGTGTGTTAAGGCATACATTTGGGGAAAGATAGAAAAAAGGGGTCCATCACTATGAAATTGTGAAGAATTTTCCAAGAGCTGGCCATCTGGCCTAAGTAACTAACTAGGAAAGAAGGGTTTCGGTCAGGGAGGTGACCAAGATCCTCGTGGTCACTCTAACAGAGCTTGAGTGTTGCTGTGTTGAGATGGGAGAACATGACAACCATTGCTGCCACTATATCAATCAAGCCTTTATGGTAGCATGAATAGATGGAAGCAACGAAAAGGCAATTGACATGCTATCAGAACAAAAAATATTTACTACTATAAGAAAGTCTCCATCTGGCAAAAACAAGATACCAAAGAAGTATGGTGGTGGGAGCATCATGCTGTGGGGAAATTTCTCTGCGGCAGGGACTTGGAGAGTAGCCAGAATTGGGAGAAGGATGAATTGAGCAAAATTTATATAGAGACCCTTAAAAATAAAACCTGATCCATAGGCACATAGTCTCAGACTGAGGCAAGGAATCAAATCACCATGACAAACTTACTCTACAGCTATGTGTTCTAAGTAATTTGTATTTATAAAGATGACAGACCTTCATTTTGAAGACAGATGGTCCATTTCTGGGCATCTTCAATTACTAGACAAGGGATATTTGCTAGTTTATTTGAAAGAAATGGGAGCAATGGGCGAGAGAAAGCAACAGCGTTTGTCTCATTTTGACTTCGGACCCTTTTATCGTTGTTTTTGTTTTTGGTTAATGCCCAACATATAAAAGGCAAGATATTACAAAGCTGGATTTCCTTCACAGATGAGGAAGTGCCCAGCTGACGTAAATAAGACAAGGGAAAATGAAAAAACCTTTTAAGTAGACACAGTCTGTGCCTACACGGAGAACGCCCAGCACCATGTTTATTTCACAATGCTGCTGTTCTTTATTATTTAACTGGAGGTGAAGCGTGTGAGCCGTCTAGCTGTAATTAGCCAGCAGTGTCTTGGGATGTCATACAATTAGACCACACGGCTGTGCCACTAAACGGCCATTTTAGACCCAAGGCTGAGCTCTCTGATGAACAAAGGTCCCTCATTAATAAACTGTTCTTGCTTAGGTTGGAAGAAAAACACTTCAATTTCGCTGATTTTACAACAAACTCTTTCTATTTGCCCCACAGGAATTTGTTTCTTGTTCTTTTATGCAAATGTCTGAGTGTTTTTTTGGGGGCAAAACAAAACGGAACTAAACCTACCCATCACAAGTTGAAATTTAGTTTAGTTCTGGGTGGGACCAAATCTGGGTTCCTTGCATTTCTCTCTTTCTATCCCTCTATCTCTTCTCTCCAGCTCTTCCTCTCTCTTTCACTCCCCCTCTCTGTCTGTTATTCTCTCCCTGTCTCTCTAGAAATCTCCCAGGGGGTTCAGTTGGCCATGAAAAGAAATTTCTATTTTAATGTACATATTTTAAAAACACAGATTGATAAAGTGGGTTTTTAAATGAACTGCAGACAGACAGTCATGCGGAGGAGTTTTTTGTCCATCCATAGCAGAGCCCTGAGGGGAAAATAAATGCAAGGACAGTGGAAATTTACACTTTAAGTGAGATAAGAGCGCTGATTTGATTTTTGTATTAAAAGTTAAACAGTTTGCTTGTTCGCTGCCGGTGCCCTGAATCTACCACAAAGTAATTGTGCCACTGAAGAACACAGAACCACACACACACACACACACACACACACACAAACGTCCAAAGTGCACAGACAGCAGCACGTGCATTCACACACACACACACACACACACACACACACACACACACACACAGCAACCAATCCAAAAGCAGCCACGCACACAAACCTTGTTACAGGATTGCGGTTGAGAAAGCAGGATCATTTCTCGCCGTGTTATTCGTCCAATGCTGTAAGACAGGTTGACCCTGTTGATATGAGTTCCAGCTCTGTCACAGTGAAGGTCTTCCCCATCAGGTTAGAGATGGAGCCGCCGTCACACCGACTCCAACCGTCTCTCCTCCACCTCCGTCTCTCCTCCACCGCCGTGTCTCCGCCTCCTCCCATCACTCTATCTTTCCTCCTCTTTCCATCCCTTCGCCTCCCTGCATCTCTCCACCTCCCTGATCATGCTCTGTATCTACGTCCACCTTACTGAATCTCTCCACCTCCCTGATCATGCTCTGTATCTACGTCCACCTTACTGCATCTCTCCACCTCCCTGATCATGCTCTGTATCTACGTCCACCTTACTGCATCTCTCCACCTCCCTGATCATGCTCTGTATCTACGTCCACCTTACTGCATCTCTCCACCTCCCTGATCATGCTCTGTATCTACGTCCACCTTACTGCATCTATGCACCTCCCTCCCTTGTTCTTTTCATCTCCACCTCTAGTCATTTGTCTGCTCCATTTCTCTACCTTCCTCCGTCCATCTTCCCACAGCCTTTCTCATGCCTTCTTGACAGGGGAGGATATGAGAAAACAGGAGCCTTGTTGTAGATTAAATTGCAAATGTCAGAGCCTGCTTCTTGATACAGAGTAGTAATTAAGACTGCCTCAGAACAGTTTCAACATGGACTGTGTCTGTTTGTTTGTCTCTGGGTCTCTGAAGAAAAGGCCATGGCTTCATTAAATACAGTATCTATCTTTGATCACCCTTTTGTTGCATGGATGTTCCTAAACACCAGTAAATGCAAACAGTGGAGTTTTCATGGATTACAAAAGCTTCAAAATGTTGTATTATCCGAATGTCAGACAGGATTGCCTTAACCACCTTATTGCATTAAAGACAACACAAAAAAGAAATTCAATATAATTAAAACAACAGACGCTGTATGATTCTTTCTGTGTGTTTCCTGGTGTAGACGCTGCGTGCGATCTGTGAATGGAGTGGGCTGTCAGCGATGCTTTGTCCTGGGGGATTACAAGTCATTCAAATCCATTCAATTCAAAGTAGTGTTATGTTCTTTCTGTGGCCATGGTGAAGTCATTTGTGCAAAGGAGTCTTGGCCTTCACAGCTGAATGGTGTCTGAGAGCTCAGGCAACTAATGGGGCATTTAAAAAGCATCTTTAAATGGCCTGCCTTATCTCCATGTGCTTTGATTATGGAAAGCCAGAAGTAAGGGACCCAGGTCAATTGTGAAGACCTTTGATTGGGTCTCGGCATGACAGAGGGCTTTCTCTCCTCCGGATCATTTCACTCACTAATGTCCGCCTCTCATGTCCTCCATCTTGCTTGGTGTTCGTATTAGCCATTCAGCCAGTCTGCAGGTGTCTGACAAAGGCTCTGATTTGGTCATTTGGTTACACTTTATTTGGATAGTCAATATTACCATTTGAATTAATACTATCAACAGATTATTATAAAGTTTAATTCTTGCTACGGTTAAGGCTTGGGTTAGGATTAGAATGTGTGTTATGGTAAAGGCTAGGCAAATGGTTAGGGACAGGATGAGGTTCGAGGTTCAAGGTTAATAGATAACTAATTGAAGGGTTATTGAAGTTATTGATAGTCTTTAGATTGTCTTTAGAGTCTTTAAAGTGTACACAGATTGAGTAATAAAATAAATAAACGAGGTGTTACTGTTTAATTTGTCTGTCAGGTAAGAATTGAACTGCTGATTGTATCAGCAAAGCTGCGAATTGTAATTGCCCTATTAAAACTGCATTAACCAGGCTGTTATGTTAGTCAAATGTCACTCGGGAATGGGAATACCTGTGTGTGTTAGTGCAAAGAGTTGGATGATAAATGTCAACCCGTCTGTGTTTGTATCTCTGCCAAGCCCCATTCAATTCCATTGATTACTTGGTGGTTGTGGTGAAGAGGATTATGATGACGATATTAATGATATCCATTGTGCTAGAATGAACTACTCTCAATATGTATTATTAATTATTAGTACTTTCTGCATTAAACAGTTCTTTTCCTGTTTAGGCCTTCTGTGTAATGTCCACCCATGCGGTGTTCAATTACGTACCTCAGTTACTCAAGAAAACAAAGAGGCCTAATTCAACATTAAGCTGGAAGCTTTTTCTGCAGGTGTAATAGTGTGTTTGCCCGACTAGAAGATGGCGTATGAAAATCCTTCAAAATCAAATTCATATTATGTTGTAAGCTCCTCCACCTCTCCGTCTCCATGTCCTTTTTAATTAGCTCACAGTTCTTTACGTTCCCCGTTTTAATCCGGGTTGAGGTTAGAGATGACCATATCAGTGTATAAAGAGGCTTTTAATCCTTTAATCCCATTTGAACCCCCCCGTGGAGTTTTGGCACTCTGAGTAATTCTTCTCTATTCAACGCTAGGATACCTCAGCCCAATGCCCTGAAGTTTACCATGGCCGCGATCCAACTCATCGTCTCCTCTCCTCAGTTCTTCCCTCGTTGTTCCTCCTGACTTTACCCCTCCCCTGCTCACATTTGTGGGATATGCTCTTTAACTCTAACCCCCCAGTCGCCAACTGGGATTAAGTGCTGTTCAGTGAACTGAAAAACGAAGGTTATCTCATTCAAATGTGCTTGTCCCACTGCTAAACCTGGAGGTCCGTGTTTCAGTCTGATTCTGCAATAAAGAGCAGTGTTTTTTAGCGTTAAGACCGGGCTCAGAGCCCTGGGTGGGCAGAGCTCAGGGTTGGCAGAGGGCGGGGTTGGCAGAGGGCGGGGTGGGTAGAGGGCGGGGTTGGCAGAGGGCGGGGTGGGTAGAGGGCGGGGTTGGCAGAGGGCGGGATGGGCAGAGCGCAGCCTGCAAGACGAATGTAACGCAGAATGTATTCAAAATATCTATATAATAAATATTCCGGGCAGCTGCTGAATCGTTGAACACCTTTTCCTTGCCCGCAAATCGTTCTTGACAAATGAAAAACCTTGAGCCAGAAACTGTGCCTACCCCCAGTATAGCGATCTGTGTCTAGTTACAATGTGCTGATTAATTCCCCTTGATGTCTTCTTCTAGCCCAAAGGCCTATTAGTGCTCGACATGGGCATCGCCCTCTCACGTATCCTATTCGTGACACATTGTCGTTGGTAACCTCTGTTGTGTAACTCACTGCCTTGTTAAATACCAACACCATTTCTCATCCTAATGACCAAACGTAACCAGCTCCCTAAGGCTTTATCCATTAGAACCCTGCCCCCCCCCCACCCATTCTTCTATTCTCTGTCTCTTGTCCCCCCCCTCCCCCTGACCTCCATTCCTTCCGGAAGGAGAATGGGACAGTCTGATTCTGAGAAAAATTGTTATCTCTTCACAATAATCGCTAAACGCCATAGGCCAGGGAAACTATAGAATGGCAGGCTGTATATTTAGACTGCAATGTACTTTATGTAATGTGCTATGCATTTAATTGGAAGTGATACTTTGCATACGAAAAGGGATATAAAATGGAAACAGGCTTTTTCCACCCATCAGCCGAGCATTCTTTTTTGTCCTTTTATTTTATGTCAACAGCATCTTAGAAATCTTTAACCAATAAGCTGTGTATGATCTGTGCAGTTACTATATTTAATCGCTTCTTATCAATCTATTCATGATCCAACTGAGACAACTCCATTTGCATTTCAAGCAAAACTGATCATTCATGAAGCGTTAGACCCAAATCTAGGAAGAACGCAGCAGAACAGGGAACCATGTGCTCAGGAAGTTCTAGCAATCCTATGAAAAGAATTACACCACACGTCAAGAGATCCCTCGCTGGAGCTGCCAACGTCACGCCAAATATGCCCAGATGCATCTGTCTCTCTGCGTTAGCTCTTCTGTACAGAGCTTAGTTTGATCCTCGGGGCTTTCCGTATAAAGGAGCTGGGAGTGGAGGAGAGGGAGGGGGAGGAGCGGGGGGGGAGCACATGGGGGACGAGGAGCGGGTATAAGGAGGATGGGGAACTGGTGAGGAAGGTGTGGCTAAAGATGAGAGGTGGGCTATTTCGCTGACAGCCTGTCCTCTTGGCCCTGGTTGAAACCCGTCTCGTTCTGGATGGGAACATCCGTCAGCAGTACCAGAGCCGCTTGGGATCAGCCTGCGGGGACCGTATGTCTCGGTGACTGTTTCAGAGCCAGCGGAGCTCCCGTGTTTCCGTTACGACGTGCAAACGCTGCGCCGTTCACATTAGACTGTGTGGAGGTTAAAAGTAGCTCAGCCTCTGAGGGACACACTCAGCGTGCGCTGTACAGCAGGGGCGTTGGTGGCGTCCCCTGCCAGGGCCTGATTTGAATATGCCTGCTGTGGAGCAGAGGACCCTGTAAGATGTAGGTACAGCAGTGCGTTGTCACGGCCGTTGCTATCCACCTGCGGTGAGACAACCCAGGCTTCTCTGCCTGCGTGAGTGTGTGTGTGAGTGTGTGTGTGTGTGTGTGTGTGTGTGTGTGTG